>JAQGDQ010001245.1:0-52474 GCA_030141605.1 Tubiluchus corallicola | reverse complement strand
GACTATCACCGGTAAGCTCGCACAGAAAAGATGACATGGTAAAAATGGCACAGGAAAAATTGCACAAAGTGAAAGGTAGGTAAAAATGGCACAGGTAAACTGGCACAGGAAAAATGACATGGTAAAAATGGCACAGAAAAAAATGGCACAACCTGAAAGGTAGGTAAAAATTGCGCAAGAAAAAATGGCACAACGTGAAAGGTAGGTAAAAATGGCAAAGGTAACTGGCATTGAAAAAAATGAAATTGTAAAAATGGCACAGGAAAAATGGCACAAAGTGAAAGGTAAATAAAAATGGCACAGGTAAACTGGCACAGAAAAAGTGACATGATAAAAATGGCACAGAAAAAATGGCATATCCTGAAAGGTGGGTAAAAATGGCACAAATAAACTGGCACAAAAAATGAAATGGTAAAAATGGCACAGGAAAAAATTTCACAACCTAAAAGGTAGGTAAAAATGGCACGGGAAAAATGGCGCAACGTGAAAGGTAGGTAAAATGGCTCAGGTAAACAGGCACAGAAAAAAATGACATGGTAAAAATGGCACAGGGAAAAATTGCACAACCTGAAAGGTAGGTAAAATGGCAAAGGTAAACTTGCATAGAAAAAATGAAATAGTAAAAATGCCACGTGTACTGCTTTGATACGGAAAGTGTAAACGATAAGAAAATAATTAAGACTATCAAGATGCAACATGTGAATACACAGCAGACGTGGCTTGATATGTTCACTTTTGAATGAAGCGTTTTGGCAGTTCGTTAAACATTCTAGTAAGATCTTCAAAGACAAACAGCTATTCGTGCGATTCCATACAGTTCTGAGGAATGAAAACACCTGCAGCGGGACCAGTCCTTAGTTTAAACATAATTTATCATAGGATTGGATGAGACAGTTTGAACAACATGATTTAGGATCCTCACCACAACAGACTTTATAGACTATTTACAAAAACATTTACAGCAAGAATAGACTATAACTACACAAGCTGACAAGTTTTACTACAAGAGTTGCTGTGGTACACTTTACCTCTGACATACAGTTCCAACGGTTGCTGATAGTCGTGAAAAGGTCAAAGGTTAAGTGTACCAGACAACGTACACTTGCCACCGCCTTACAGCCCATGCTGTTGTAATAGTAACAGTTTTAACAGCCAGCTAAAACCTTACCTAGTTCATTACCTACGCCCACTAACATCAATTATTAGAAACCACTACGACAATGTAAACTTTGCTGATTTAACTCACTTCTTTGAGCACACTAATTGTTACATAATATGTCAGGAAATTTTGCAACTTTTATGCTGATGTACCTTGTATGCATAACACTGTTTTAATGCTATAACCTTGAGTAGGAAATGTACGTAAAGTGACATTTGGACTAAAATCATTAATGTATCGATTGTGGCATTTACCTCGTTCCTCGTGTATACGTGTAACTTGTTTTAGTCAATAAACTACATACATACATACATACATGCATACATACATACATACATACATACATACATACATACATACATACATACATACATACATACATACATACATACATACATACATACATACATACATACATACATACATACATACATACATACATACATACATACATACATACATACATACATACATACATACATACATACATATCATACATAAGAAGATTGTTCTACAATTTTCCATTTAATTCTAATGGATCTCCACAACAGTCCTCCTCCCAGTGTCTAGTTTGTCTTATTTTATAATGTTTCAACAATTTGCATGTCTGATCCACTGCGGGATAAGTTGATAATTTAAAAACTTATTATTCAAATTGAGAAAAATAAATTATAACGCAGACAAGACAGTGTTGAGAACCGTGATGCGATTTAATGAGATTTATGTGAATTCTGCTGCCTTAAGTGGCAGACACTGTAAAACGCTTTCGTCGGACAAAAAACGGATTCAGTTCTGGTCGGGAAACTGCCGAGATTCAATGCGTGGATGAACCATAAAAGTCGCAATTCCGATGATAAATGATGCAGCATTTACATTTCAAGCTTCAGTCACGGTGTCACGGTTGGCTTGAAAGACCATCAGTAGAGGGAAAGGTAAAGGGAAGCCACGCAGAACTTCCCGGAAAGCCAACTGAGCGGAACGATCGCTGCCATTTTTTATTGCTGCTGGTGAGAGAGAGAGAGAGAGAGAGAGAGAGAGAGAGAGAGAGAAAGAGAGAGAGAGACAGAGAAAGAGAGACAGAGAAAAAAGGGAGAGAGAGAAAAAGAGAGAGAGAGAGAGAGACAGAGAGAGAGAGAGAGAGAGAGAGGGAGAGAGAGAGAGAGAGAGAGAGAGACGAAATTGTAATTACCAAATTTGGCAAAGGGATAAGTTTAGGCAAGAGCTGGAACCCACTGTGTTTTATTTCAAAAGGAAAAAGGCCAAGGTCAGAATGTGAGCCGAGACAAATTCGGACCTATGGAGCTTTCATGTGAGGGCGTGGTTCAGCACCTGTATTGTTTACCCCTTAGTTGTCTTTACAACCGTATAAAATTTAGCTGTCTTTGCAACTATTTCAAAATTCCCAGATAATAATCTTCAAAATTCAAATCGTATTCATTAATATAGTCATTCTGTTAGAGAATATATATAAAGAGAGCCTCAATACATATTACACGCACATACATACATACATACATACATACATACATACATACATACATACATACATACATACATACATACATACATACATACATACATACATACATACATACATACACATACACATACATACATACATACATACATACATACATACATACATACATACATACATACATACATACATACATACATACACATACACATACATACACATGTATTATATATATGTAAATATATGTATTTATGTACTCTTACCCTGCAAATGCAGGCTTTTGTATCATTTTATTTTAAGAATGAATGAGATTTAATGAATTAATAACAAATATGTTTGCAACTGAACCGAACATCATCTTGTTTGGTTTAGAAAATGAAGCCCTGTAATTATGCACCGTGTTGAATCCATTAAGAGTTCAAGTGCTTCTTTCATCTTTCGTCCCATAGTGAAAGAGCGCTGTAAGTTTAGATCTCTAATGTAAGCGCCATGTGAACGCAATATTTATAGTGTGAATGCAACTACACACGGTTAGTTTCGACCATGTGAACGCAATATTTGCAGTGTAAATTCAGCCACAACACTGGCTAGATTTTGCCATGCGAACGCAACATTTGTAGTGTGAATGCAACGGCTAGCTTCTACAATGTGAACACAATTTTTGTAGTGTGAATGATGCCACACACTGGTTAATTTCTCCTGTATGAACGCAATATTTATAGTGTGCATGCAACCACACACTGGCTCGTTTTTGCCATGTGAATGCAATATTTGTATTGTGAATGCAACCGCACACCGGCTAGTTTTTGCCATGTGAACGCAATATTTGTATTGTGAATGCAACCGCACACTGGCTAGTTTTGGCTATGTGAACGCAATATTTATAGTGTGCATGCAACCACACACTGGCTCGTTTTTGCCATGTGAATGCAATATTTGTATTGTGAATGCAACCGCACACCGGCTAGTTTTTGCCATGTGAACGCAATATTTGTATTGTGAATGCAACCGCACACTGGCTAGTTTTTGCCATGTGAACGCAATATTTGTATTGTGAATGCAACCGCACACTGGCTAGTTTTTGCCATGTGAACGCAATATTTGTAGTGTGAATGCAACCACACACTGGCTAGTTTCCACCATGTGAACGCAATATTTGTAGTGTGAATGCAACCACACACTGGCTAGTTTCCACCATGTGAACGCAATATTTGTAGTGTGAATGCAGTGTTTCTTTTTCTCATTTTTTCACTCTAGGCCACAGATAATTGATTTCGGAAACGGAGACAGTCCATTAGAGAAATTTAATATGACACCGTCAGCAATCAGAGGCTTATTTCATTAATAGATTGTTGACATTCCACGTTTGCGTAGTAACTGTTACTAAGCCTGCGGTGGATTGGATCTAGCTTCAACCCTTAGTGACACTAATTCAGTAATCAATGGTTTTATCCTTGCAAATTTTGGGCAAAAGTGAAATGAATTCGCTTCGTAAGATGCTGCTGCTTTTCGATTTTCGTGGGCTGTAATTAACGAATTAACGATTAACGAAGGAAGAACCAACATACGAACAATCCTCGAACAACATTTATTGCATTTTAGCGTACAATTGAAAATTTCGACATCACAATACAAAGTACGCGCACAGAATGCTTTGC
The DNA here is from genome assembly GCA_030141605.1 of Tubiluchus corallicola. Lineage (NCBI taxonomy): Eukaryota > Metazoa > Priapulida > Priapulimorpha > Priapulimorphida > Tubiluchidae > Tubiluchus > Tubiluchus corallicola. Next base: position 48,180 of record JAQGDQ010001245.1, on the reverse strand, counting down.
TTAAAAATGTAAAAGAAATTTAAAGATTTTTTGATCTCCCGTCAAACTAACGTTGACCCCGGAAATGACGAAATTTCAAAAATGACGTAAGCTGGCGGATCTTGGGCAGCGTGTATGCCCTGAAGGCATTTGCTTAGAAGTGCCGTTATTCTAATGTTGTGTTTATCTAGAAATTAGTCATTCGATCAAATTGTGATCAAATTTAAAGTGATTACATTGTTTTAATCTGCAGGATTGCACCTTAAAATGTGCATGTAATTAACGTTAATTGTGTAAATAATTAATTTACAGATTTTTGTTGACTTTCGCATGTAAGCTTGCGAGTATAGAGTAGGTACCGGGTGAGTTACTTAGTTTAAAGAGTTCGCTTGAAAAAAGATTTTGAATTAGCTGGTGGGATGTGTTTATATTGCACGGAAACCGGATGCCATTTTTCGTTTAAAATGAGCGCTCCCAAGCGTAAAGCAATCACGACTTTAAATTGATTTTACCTAATTACACCAGATGCTTATCACAATTTCATACCTGCACAAAATCTGTCAACCTTTTCAGAAAACTAGATAATGATGGTGATGATGATGATGATGATGATGATGGTAATGATGATGATGTTGATGATCATGATGATGAGGATCATGGCGATGACGACAACGACGACGGCGACGACGACGATGATGATGACGACGACGATGATGATGATGACGATTACGATGAGGATGACGATGATGGTGATGATGATTATGATGATAATGATGATGATGATGATGATGATGATGATGGTGATGATGATGATGATGATGATGATGGTGACGATGAAGATGACGATGATGGTGATGATGGTGATGATGATGATGATGATGATGATGATGATGATGATGATGATGATGATGATGATGATGATGATGATGATGATGATGATGATGGGGGTGATGACAAATCTTAATTTACACACATATATACATGTAAGGCCTCTATTTGCTGGCCAATAATTCTGCAATGTATCATGAAATAAGACTATATATATATACAAGACTATATATACAAATAAGTCAATTATAATTATGTCCTTAATTCAGGTACCTCAACTTGCTTATAAAACACTTTAGCAATTATTTGTAGTAATTAAGGTCCATAGTACCATTCACTGGGATTATTTAGATTACACTGTTAGGAAAGTATTAAAAAAAGCAAAATGTTATGAACTGTGTAGCCGTGAGTTCATCGCAAACTGACACATCTGAAATGTGTTGTATGAAAACTAAGCAAGTTTTAAGATAAAAACTCAAATTTTCAAAGTGAATTGCATGAGCTGTCGAACGTGTGCAGTTCGTCATAAACTAACACGTGCGAACCAAGAGGTACAGCACCTGTTTTTTGTGCATTTCCGAAATGCAGCCGCTAGTGCCAATCTAACCAGCGAATGGCGAAATGCACGTAGCAGCGAAGAACAAGTGGCGCGAACGTGAAATTGTGTTTGTGTGGTAATAATTCCTTCACGTAAGTGCATTTTTTGAAAAAAAATAGTATATTGCCTTTCAACATTTTTATAAAGTACGCTGTTTGATCTACGGTCCGGTTTTGCTTTAAAACATAACATCTAAGATTATGTACACATTTACTCAAAATTACATTAAAATGATAAATATCGTTTTCTACGCAGATTCATATTTTTCTTTTTTGCATTTTTCCAAACACATTTTCGAATATAAAGTGTCAGTTTTCTGCACCAGGTGGCGCTGTAAGAATTAGGCCACAGACGGCTCTCAGTCATTTACGTCATCTCACGTCCATTAAACATTAAGTAATTGCACGGATATGGGAGTCTTGCTCAGTGTCTTCTTGCACAATTCAATTCTCTCTCTCTCTCTCTCTCTCTCTCTCTCTCTCTCTCTCTCTCTCTCTGTCTCTGTCTCTCTCTCTGTCTCTCTCTCTCTCTCTCTCTTTTCTCTCTCTCTCTCTCTCTCTCTCTCTCTCTCTCTCTCTCTCTCTCTCTCTCTCTCTCTCTGTCTCTGTCTCTCTCTCTCTCTCTCCCTTTTTTTCTCTGTCTCTCTCTCTCTCTCTCTCTCTCTCTCTGACCATTTTATTATGTAAGAATTAGGCCACAGACGGCTCACATTCAGGTTAACACAGTCTATTAAACATTAAGTAATTGCACGGATATGGCTTCCTGCTCAGTGTCTTCTTGCACAATTCAATTCTCTCTCTCTCTCTCTCTCTCTCTCTCTCTCTCTCTCTCTCTCTCTCTCTCTCTCTCTCTCTCTCTCTCTCTCTCTCTCTCTCTCTCTCTCTCTCTCTCTCTCTCTCTCTCTCTCTCTCATCATTTTATTACGTAAGAATTAGGCCACAGACGGCTCACATTCAGGTTAACACAGTCTATTAAACATTAAGTAATTGCATGGATATGGCTTCCTGCTCAGTGTCTTCTTGCACAATTCAATTTTCTCTCGCTCACCGAATGCCTTATTATCAGTAAATTAATCGAGCAAGCAGGCTGCCTGCTGCCAAATTGCTTAATTTACAGGCGGATGTGACGTAATTTGTCGTCGGAAATGTTCGTTTTTGATCAGTCAAGTGTGCACGGCTCCTTGGACTTTCGTTTAGATGATTCACTTTTGTCTAAGAGACGTTCTGATTCGTAGAGATGGAAACGTGCAGTGCGGATGAGTTGATAAGAAATGTTCTGAGATAAGCAGAAAGAACTAGAAAAATATGGAACGAAATGGAGGATGACGGTTATGATGATGATGATGATGATGACAATAATGATGATGGCAGTGGTGGTAGTGGTGGTGGTAGTGCAGGTGATGATGATGATAGTTATGATGATCATGATAGTTATGATAACTTGATGTTAGTAATAACAACAATCATAATCATTGCTGCAATATGAGATGTCCCGATTTATGGAGACAATACAGATGATGGCAAAATGATGATGATGATGACGACGAGGATGACGATGATGATGATGATGATGACAATAATGATGATCGCAGTGGTGGTGGTGGTAGTGGAGGTGATGATGATAGTTCTGATAACGATGATGTTAGTAATGACAACAACAATGATCATTGCTGCAATATGAGATGTCCCGATTTATGGAGACAATACAGATGATGGGAAAATGACGATGATGATGATGATGACGACGACGACGACGACAATGACTCTCTCCCCCTCCCTCCCCCTCTCTCTCTTCTCTCTCTCTCTCTCTCTCTCTTTCGCTCTCTCTCTGTCTCTCTCTCTTACTCTCCCTCTCTCTCTCTCTCTCTCTCTCTCTCTCTCTCTCTCTCTCTCTTTCTCTCTCTCTTTCTCTGATCCTTTTATTATGACTTAATGATCTAATGACCACACGCCTGCACAGCAATAAAATTTTTCATTTTCACTGGCTGGCACATCTATCTCTTTCAGGTTTCAAGATTTGCCCATATTGCAGTTAAGCGGATCAGAGATTTAGGATTATTATTATATGAAGCCTGAACACTCCAATGTCACTGTGAACTGAAAATAATGTGCCTAGCAAATCGGCTTCCTTTGATGTTCAGTTTATAGGGGAGGATTTTATTGTGTTCGCAAAAATGTGACTGTTCTACCAAGAAATTTCATGTTATATTGGCTGTTAATGATTTTGAAAACATACACCACAAGAAGTGGTTGTAGCAGTGGTAGTAGTAGTAGTAGTAGTAGTAGTAGTAGTAGTAGTAGTAGTAGTAGTAGTAGTAGTAGTAGTAGAAGTACTAGTAGTAGTAGTTATACTAGTAGTAGTAGAAGTAGCAGCAGCAGCAGCATCAGCAGCAGCAGCAGCAGTAGTAGCAGCAGTAGTAAAGCTCTCTTACATCTCCCTTTCCCTCCCCCTCTCTATCTCTCTCTCTCCTCTCTCCTCCATCTCTCTCTCTGTGTGTCTCCTTTCTTCTCTCTCTCTCTCTCTCTCTCTCTCTCTCTCTTTTCCCCCCTCTCTCACTCACTCTCTCTCCGTCTCTCCCTCTCTGTCTCCATTCTCTCTCTTTCTCTCTCTGTCTACCCCCCTCTCTCTCCCCCTGTCTCTCTCTCTCTCTTTCTCTCTCTGTTTCCTCGCGCTCTCTCTTTCTTTCTCTGCCTGCCTCTCTCTCACTCTTTCTGTCTTTCTCTCTCTCTGTCTCCTTTCTTCCTTTCTCTCTTTCTTTGTCTGTCTGCCCCTCTCTCTCTCTCTCTCTCTCTTCTCTCTCTCTAATACAGCAGTTCAAAAGTTGTAAGAAATACGTACCGGTAGTAACAGATTTTTTTCATACGATTTGCCAAATTACCTTCATTTTGTGCCACACTGTGCCATTAACTTTTTTAATTACACTATAAAGTAGTTTTAAAGGCACAATCTTTTAAACGCATAAACACGATTATGCGTTTAGCAAGAGGCATTAATTTGGCTGTTCAAACGCTTTAGAGAATTTTGATCGTACCCTGCAATGTTTTGTTAATATGATGACCGTTAATATTTAACAGCAGTAATTAAAGCAACAACGTAGTTTTGGTTCTTTTGCCACCAATTTAGCAAAAAGTTCACCAAAAATAGAAAACATTCAATTTCATTTCTTCAAAGTTTTTGTAGAAAGAGTTAAAAGAAAAGCCAAGCATTCTGGGAAGATCGCGTAATAGGTTAGAAGGGTTTAGTCATGTTGGTTCAGTTAGAAACTGAAATTAGCTTAGTCACCTGATCTTAAAGGCATATCATCATCATCATCATCATCATCATCACCACCACCACCACCACCACCATCATCATCATCATCATCATCACAATCATCATCGTCGTCGTCATCATCATCATTATCATCATCATCGTCGTCATCATCATCATCATCATCATCATCATCACCACCACCATCATCATAATCATCATCATCATCATCACTATCACCATCATCACCATCATCACCATCATCGTCAGCATCATAGTCATCATCATCATCATCACCTTCATCATCATCATCATCTTCATCATCGTCATCATCATCGTCATCATCATCATCATGAGCAGGTTTTCTGAAAAGGTTGACAGATTTTGTGCAGGCTTTTTGGCGCCTGGCATTATTTAAAGCAAATTCCCAAGTCTCTCGGGAAGCTGAGCTTATTTTAATATTTGGAAAAGGTTAGAAAGTTTCAGCATTGAAATTGTGATAAGCATCTCGTGTAATTAGTAAAATCAATTTAACCTTGCGATCATTTCATGCTTGAAGTCGCTCATTTTGAACGGAAAATGGCTTCAGCTCGTTATCGCGGATTAGAAAAATGGTTTATAAAATCTGCAATAATCAAATATGGTTGCTGGTTTCTGAGGTTGCCGACTGTTTTAGATTTCGGGCTGCAACCACACAGTCGTGAGTTCGATACTAGTGGCTGCAAATGCTAGGTTATATACCCTGCATGTTATTCATTATTTTTGTGATTTTTCATATACTACCCCATTTTCAAGTCCAAAAAAGCATACATTTTAACACAATTAGTACTTCAAAAGCGTTTCTGATAATTAAATTAGAGATCAAAAACTTAATTATCGGCTGGCGAGCCCAACTATTGATGGCGTCACAAACTAACATAACTTCCAACAGCAAAAATATTTCACGGGCCGGTTGCACGTGTTTGCGAAAGCGAAAATTGAAGTACAGTACTACAGTAGGATATTCAGTGTGTTGTACCAAAACCAGGCAAGTTTTAAGATAAAAATTCAAATTTCAAATTTACCGTTGTGCTTACGCATGAGCTGTCGAACGTATGTAGTTCGTCACAAACTAACACCATGGACTGAGGGGTACAGCTCCTGTTTTTTGTGCAGTATTTTTTCGAAATGCAGGCGCCAGTGCCAGTCTAACTAATGAATGGCGAAATGCACGTAACAGCGATAACTAGAGGCATGAACGTGAAATTGTGCGGTAATATCTCTTTAGAAGCAAACGTATAAGTGCTTCGCCTTGCTGGCTTCTTTGCTTCCTTCTGTCTTACACATGCTATGTTGGAAAGTATATTGTACACAAATAGTTCTACTTGACTATCATTGCCTGCCATTGTCTTTTTAATTTTGTAACCTTAATCACATCCTGCCATTGTCTTTCTAATACTGTAACCTTAATCACCACCTGCCATTGTCTTTCTAATACAGTAACCTTGATCACATCCTGCCATTGTCGTTCTAATACTGTAACCTTAATCACATCCTGCCATTGTCTTTCTAATACCGTAAGCTTCGTCACATCCTGCCATTGTCTTTCTAATATTGTAACCCTAATCACATCCTGCCATTGTCTTTTTAATATTGTAACCCTAATCACATCCTGCCATTGTCTTTCTAATACTGTAACCTTAATCACATCCTGCCATTGTCTTTCTAATATTGTAACCTTAATCACATCCTGCCATTGCCTTTCTAATACTGTAACCTTAATCACATCCTGCCATTGTCTTTCTAATACTGTAACCTTAATCACATCCCGCCATTGTCCTTCTAATACTGTAACCTTAATCACATCCTGCCATTGTCTTTCTAATTTTGTAACCTTAATCATCTCCTGCCATTGTCTTTCTAATACTGTAACCTTAATCACATCTTGCCATTGTCTTTCTAATACTGTAACCTTAATCACATCCTGCCATTGTCTTTCTAATACTGTAACCTTAATCACATCCTGCCATTGTCTTTCTAATATTGTAACCTTAATCACATCCTGCCATTGTCTTCCTAATTTTGCAACCTTTAACACATCCTGTCATTGTGTTCCTAATATTATCTCTTTTGCGTTTTGCGTTTTAGAGCTAATATTCGTGTTCGGCAAGTGGATGACAATGGATCTCACCATTTTAGAAATGAGGCGACATTCTGACATTGTGAAATTCAACTTCAAGCTGTTACGTGTTCGTTGTCAAATCAAATTAAATCAGCCCGGCAAGAGCTTAGTTAATCGGATCAAAGTCGCGCCAGGTTTAGCTGACAGATAAATTAAAACAGATGACAGTATGGAGATCAAAGAATTAACGCGGAGAGCAGGTTGTGATCAGTATTACAATATTAGAAACACTATGACAGGTCGTGTTAAAGGTTGCAAAATTAGGAAGACAATGGCGGGATGTGATCAAGGTTACAATATTAGAAACACAATGACAGGTCGTGTTAAAGGTTGCAAAATTAGGAAGACGATGGCAGGATGTGATCAAGGTCACAATATTAGAAAGACAATGGCAGGCAGTGATCAAGGTTAAAGACAATAGCAGTCAGTGATCAAGGTTACAATATTAGAAACACAATGGCAGGATGTGATCAAGATTGCAAAATTAGGAACACAATGACATGTTGTGATCAAGATTACAAACTTAGAAAGACAATGGCAGGCAGTGATCAAGATTGCAAAATTAGGAACACAATGACATGTTGTGATCAAGATTACAAAATTAGAAAGACAATGGCAGGTTGTGATCAAGATTACAATATTAGGAAGACAAAAGCAGGCCGTGATCAAGATTACAAAATTAAAAAGACAATGGCAGAATGTGATCAAAGTTACAAAATTAGAAAGACAATAGCTGTGATTAAGGTTACAAGTCAGAAAAAAAATTATTTACTGTGAAGCTGAAATTATCTACTACAAGAGCTTGGGTGAAGTCTCGTGACAAGTCCAGTGTGTGATGGTACTGGCCATCAAAATGCAATCTAAACTCGTAAAACTTGTCACAATACATACAGAAACGAAAACTCCCGAAAGTTGGATGTACCAAATGTAAAAGCTACTTTTCTGTTAGATTTTAAAGGAAAATCAGGAGTTCCGAAAGGAGTTCAGAATAAAGAATGCTCTAAAATATTGAAAACCTCAATAGCTTTTTTTAAATCAAAGCTTAGATTAAATAATAATTACTTCGGACACTCAAATTTTGTTAAATTTCAAAGCTACGCGCGGCTCAGTGAATCTACTAAGATTGGCAACTGCGCCTCTTTGTCACGTGCGCGTGGCCGATAAATAGAAGGCGGTACGGGGATAAGCATGATCATGAACTGCAGTGGTAGTTTCATGACGTCTGACGTAGAGCCCATTTTTCGTGACATCATGCATTTAATCAGTACTGTAACACTTATGCAAATATAGGGAACAATTGCCAACTTTTATAGACAAGAAATTGTATATTTTGGACAGTAAATTAAAATGAATTTGAGTCTAAACAATCGTCCGGTCTTCCTTTAAAATTTTCATCGCACAACAAACACAACAAAAATATGTTCAAAATATAACAGTTATTATAAGCATTTATGATATACAGACAACTGAAAATTTAAAAAAGGGTTTTAAGTACCTCTTAGCCGAGCATTTACTCTATGTGTTTAGCAACTAAAATGAAGCATCGCTGACTCTGGTCAGTAATGGATTTAGGACCATGGTTTTAATGCAAGTTCGTAGACAGATTCGGCTACTATTCTTTCTGTGGGTATTTACAAGTACCTCTTTAGTGAAAGATGCTACACAAACGAAGATGGCGAAGACACATCTGTCGATCTAATGTCTCATGTTTGAAGATTGCCAGTGATAATGAAATAGGTTTCGGTCGCCCCACAGTCATGTGCATCGAACAGACCTGCCACAAAAAGCTGGTAACTACTTTGCACATTTGGAAAAAACTTCAGTCATGTGAATGGTCTTTACTCAGAGCGAAACGTAATTTACTGTTTTTGTTAATCTGCACAATTTATTCCACGCATGCGTACATGAAATGTATTACTGTTTTTGTTAATCTGCACAATTTATTCCACGCATGCGCACATGAAATGTATTACTGTTTTTGTTAATCTGCACAATTTATTCCACGCAGGCGCCATGACATGTATCTATGACGGGCGTGGACTACTCTAGATACCTGCAGTTGTCAGACCAACCAGTGCATTGGTCATTTTTTTGCTAGGTTCCTGGTTGAGAATCTTTGTTTGGTTAAATGTTGGCATTAATGTCCTCACAAAGCATTCCATACTTGTGCCACGTATTTACGTTGCTACTATAACCTGTTTCGTAATTCAAATCATTTAAAAACAGTTCTGTATTTGCATCTAAATCCGTTTTCACTAGCAAACTTTCTTTGGCTTCCCCCTGCCAAGTCAGCGTCCCTAGCAACTCTTTCAGTTTGCTGTCGACATGCTTGTTTCCCGTATTGTCCCTGCAGATGGTATCGTTTAAGGTAAAGTCCGTAGCGAAAAGGTCATCAAGAAGGTCTTGGTTGAAGTTGGAATCTGAATTCATTGGTGTGGCTACTGGACTGGCCATGGGCGTATCAATAGGTGACCTTAAATTTGACATTGAAAATCTATTACCCGGATATGATGGACATGGCTTCTTTGGCTCACTGGTGTGGGGAGTATCAACAGGTGACCTTAAATTTGACCTAGAAAGTCTATTACCCGGATATGATGCACATGGCTTCTTTGGCTCACTGGTGTTGGGAAACAATGAGAAAGTTCTGGTGGGGTGTTGGTCCATGTCCCACAAACTCTCCTCTGACAAGAATGTTGATAAAGTTTCACGACTACCATCCAGCTTCTGGACGAGATCCGGGGCGCCAAACAGCTCGCGGACTATTTCCCGATAAGCTTCGGTTTCCTCGAAGATCATGGGCGTCTGTTTAAACTCGGCAAACCATCTGCACGAGTTCTGAACGTTTCTGGCCCTGATGCGCCAAGTTCCGGGAGAAAAGTCAACGACCTTCCTCGACTTCTTCCGTTTGGAGTTCTGTGGTCCGTTCATGACCTGCTGATGACCTGCTGACCTTCGGTGGTGACCACTTGTGCTTGAACTTTTATCGGTTCTTTCCGTTTGAGTAGCTTCCGGATAGACGACGTCGGTGTTAGAACTGGCACTGATGCGTTTTTTCTTCGAGCAGGAATCGACGTGGCGATGATTAATCGAACTTGTTTCGAGAGGTTCGATTCGCCTGACCACAACGTCCATTTGATCTTTGTTCGAGTCGGCCTCATGACGTCCAACTCGCTTGGTGGCCAGACCAACGTTGTCCTTGTTCTGGTCACTGGTCTCCGAGCTGACCTCTAGATGTTCTATTTGATTAGCGACCGAATCGATCTGTCCGATCACCGACTTGATATCGTCCAACGTGGCGGATGTCTCACTTATCAGACTCTCGATGCTACCGATTACTTTGCATATCTCTTGTTTAATAACAGTCGATCGATTCGACGAGTGATCATCGATTGACTGGCTGCTTCCGGACGCACGGCAACGATGATGATGGCATCTCACACTTTCACACATCGTACGAAATCCATGGATAACACTAGCGGGCATAAGTACGTCCTTGATTGACCACGAGACTTTGCAAATCTCCGAGCATCGATCTGCCTGAAAATGGAAGAGAGGATCACTCACCGTGCTCTGTGCAATTACAAATAACTTGCGAATGAACAAGCGTGAACATGTTCCATGTGAGGTAGGATAAGGTAAGGAAAAGTAATTTTAATGTGAGGTAAGGTAAGGTAAGGTAAGGTAAGGCAAGGCAAGGCAAATTAAGGTAAGGTAATGTACGGTAAGGTAAAGGTAAGCTAAGGAAAGGTAAGGTAAGGCAAGGCAAGGTAAGGTAAGGGAAGGTAAGGTAAGGTAAGGTAAGGTAAGGTAAGGTAAGGTAAGGTAAGGTAAGGTAAGGTAAGGTAAGGTAGGGTAAGGTAAGGTAAGGTAAGGTAAGGTAAGGTAAGGTAAGGTAAGGTAAGGTAAGGTAAGGTAAGGTAAGGTAAGGTAAGGTAAGGCAAGGTAAAGTCGAGTAAGTTAAAATAGGGTAAAGTAAGGTAAGGTAATGTAATATAAAGTAAACTAAGATAAATTAAGATAAGGTAGGCCGAGGAAAAGTAAGCTAAGACAAGGTAAGTTGCAGTATTGTAATGGTTGGTGAGGTAGATAAGGTCGGGTAAGATAAGACAAGGTAAGGTAAGGTAAGGTAAAGTAAGGTAAAATAAAATAAGATAGCCCAAATTTAGATAAGGTAAAATAATTTTAATGACGGTAAGGTAATATAAAGTCGGGTAAGGAATGATAATAATGTAAAGTTTAGTTAAGTAAGGTAAGGTAGGGCAAAGTAAGATGAGCTAAGGTAAGAAAGAGGTAAAGTATTGTGAAAGAAGGTAAAATACGGTAAGTTAAGATGAAACAAGGCTGTTAAGGTAAGGTAATGTAAAGTAATGCAATGTAAGGTCAGGTCAAATGAGGTGAGGCGAGGTGAGATGAGATGAAGTGAAATAAATTTAAGGTAGAGCAAGGAGTTATTCACCATCATCAATAAAGTACTATTTAAAAGAATAAAAGTATTTTACCTGCCAACCTTAAACAACTTCACGGTGGATGGCTACTGCAATTTCCCACTTCACTTCACTTTTTTCCACTACCCTTTTAACACTATTACTTGTGATGTACACCTTTTTGTTACAGACTATGTGATGTACACCTTTTTGTTACAGACTATGTGATGTACACCTTTTTGTAACAGACTATGCGATGTACACCTTTTTGTTACAGACTATGTGATGTACACATTTTTGTAACAGACTATGTGATGTACACATTTTTGCTACAGACTATGTGATGTACACCTTTTTGCTACAGACTATGTGATGTACACATTTTTGTTACAGACTCGTGCACAAATATCTTTAACTACGTACGCGACGCAAAGTTGAAAAGTGTTTTTCCTTTGAGCTGCTTAGAGTAATTATCATAATTTATTCATCGCATCCTTAATGCCACTGATCCATCCGTGATGCTTATGCGTAGCTGCAAAGTGCTCTATTAATTTATCAATAATTTCATAATGACGCGAATGACATTAAAACGTATCATAGCAACAGACAGCGTCCTGAATGGGGAGCGGTAAAACGCGTATATAACGCTTTTGCGTCCACCTCTGTGACATTGTGCAGTTCTGTCGCAATGCGCATGCGCACTGCGTGAAGCCGACTGTGTGTTGAGAAGCCACAGGTGCGTGAGAGGGGGGAAAAGCTTTTTCGTCAATTATCGAAAGCTATGAGTGAGAATAGACAGAAACCAATTGGAGCCTTCATCATTAGCTTACAGCAGGGGTGTGCAAATTGTCTGACTAGCCGGGCCACATTAAACTTTCCCGCAATTCCTACGGGCCACAAGCAGTTTGATCAAGCAGCCAAGTACAGAAGGGCCTAATAACGATTTTTTGCATCCGACCTGCGTACATCATTACTACTACACTCAAGAAACTATTTTAGATGTTATTAAAATTTATATTACGAACCATATATTTCTACTTTCAGGTCAGATAGTGGTAATTTCATTACAATGCATATTAGTAATGTGTATCACACAGTCTGTGTAGTACAGTGACATTAAGCTTACAACCGTCTTGCAAGGGGTAATGGCATCCGATTTAGTAGAAAAAACTACCCGCACTATCTTTGGGATCGTGGCACGGACTTCAGCTGGATACAATCAATTAATCGCCCGGGCCGCACTTTCATTAGGTTGACAAATCTCTTCGCGGGCCGCACAAATTCTCTCGGCGGGCCGCAATTTGCACACCCCTGGCTTACATTGTTAGAGAATGAGTTATACATGTTCACGGGCTCAACGTAACAGCAGGACAAGATGGGAATTATTAAGTTTCATGCAGTTTCTTACATATACACTAGAGAATTATCTGCTGCTGAATTCAGTATCACCACAACACAAAATTGCATTCACTAAGTTACGCGACAGTTCAAGCACACTAGTCAGTGGCGTATCAAGATTTTACGACACCCTAGGCTAATTATTCTGTCCCCCCATCTCTATTGTGAATTTACGGTTGTTTATCTAATATACAACATAAATAATTACTTGTGGTGCCTTAGAAACATTATTAACCTAGATTCTACGTTTATGTTCGCTTATATTCAAGCAGACTGCGTAACTGCTTGTTGTGTAACACCTTGCACCTGTTCGTTATGTGGAACTTATATACAATGCGACCTCGGTAACTGCCTGTAGTGTGTTATAAAATGCGCTCTTTGCATGAATATGAAAGTTTGCACATTTTCCAAGAGGAATAAGAATTTTTTCTAAAATGTGGCGCCTTCACTTAGGCTATAGCTATAGAAACACGTAGACGCCACAAACCACATAAGATATCACTTCATCGACGAATTTGACGTCATATGATGTAAAGCCCATTTTTCGTGACATCATGCGTTTAAACAGTACTGTAACAGTTATGCAAATGTGCTTGACACACAAGGGAAGACGCCTGCCATTGCACAAACTGTGGCTAGTTTCTGACGTAAGCAATAGCTGAGCTCGGTTGCCATTAATTAAATTTCTAAGGTAATTATTCAAATATAAGAAACAATTGTTAACTTTTATAGGGAAGAAAATGTATATTTTGGCCAGTAAATTAAAATGAGATTGAGTCTAAACAATCGTTGGTTCTTCTTTAACAGTGGACGTAACAATTTTTTCACAGTTCGTCCAGATGCTAATAATCAATAACAGGGCCTCCTGCTAATGGCGGGTGTTTGTAGCAGAACTACAATGTGACTCGCAAACAAAGATTGTATTTGTGACTAGTTATGCTTGGCACTGTTTAATTTTCGTAAACACACACACCCTGCACGTGCGACCACACAGACCACTCAGATAGTCTCCAGGGATGAACATTCTTTACCAGAAAGCAAATTCGACTCACATCGAATCAATCTGTTAAATTTCGAACTCGAATCAAACCGAATCTCAGCATGTTCAAATCCGAAACGATTTCGAATCCAGTTCTAAAAATTTTTGAATAGATTTTTAAATCACCAATAACTATAATAACGTAGTAATAACGTAATAATAATAATAATAATAAAATAATAATAATAAATAATAATAATAAATTGCATCATAAATGTAATCATGCACATTGATTGCTTGATTTTATTCTGCAGTAAAACACTAATAACTATGCTAAAAATTCTGCATAGAAAATGCAACTGAATTGTGTTAATTTAAAAATTTTTCAAACCCTTTGATGACACCGTATGTAGCTGAAGTATTGGACTATTTCGATCTATAGCCATTATTTTAGACTTCAATCAGTTTGAACTATAAAACTCGTTTCCAACCAGAATGCAAGTAGATGTTCCACGGATAGGGGAGGCCTACTCAATGTGGATCAAAAACAGAAGTTGTCTAATTAAAATGTGTTGGCTATGTTAGGATTTCAATCGGCTTCCATCAGTGAGGTGAACGATCAAAATCTTAATGATAAATGAAATCTCCTATTCCGACAGTGAGTGTCGAACCTGGTGATCACCCATCCATTCACTGACTACATAGACTACGCGAAATAACTTTAACGTTCGTCTTGTTTTCTATTAGGCCCGTCTTTCAGAATAACTCTTCTTCTGGGCATACAGCCAAAAATGAATTACACATACACAATTGGTATTACCATGATCTCTAATAAATATTCTTTTTACTCAAAAGATAATTATCGCCTGATAATAAATTTTTCTTATTTCATAGTGTTTTACAGCAATTCCTAGGCTACCCGATCGCAGAGCACTGACTGCGAGTGACAGCAGTCAACGACGGGCATACGGCAGAACAAAAGAGTGTCGTCTCAGGACTGAAATCACCGGCAACGTGTGCAAGATGGCTTATCATGCGCGTATTCTAAGCATGGCGGCTTCCGTGAAGCACATGTTCTGAAAAAAAACAATAATTTACCAAAAAATTTAGTTTCAATGTTGCTACATGATCATTTACTCCTAAATAATATTTCTCCTAGTTTGCAGTTTTTATTAGACTTACATTGGGTAAGGGTGTATAAGTGTATTGATATTTCGGATAGTATTTAATTTCATAAGAAACTCAGTGTGTCGTGTGTGGTTGAGTAGATATTGTACTTAGTCATCTATACGTGTAATGGCATTACCCTGCTCAGTGTGCCATTAGCAACACCTTCACGGGGACTTGAGTGATGATGGACAGTTTCACCTTTAGCATTCTCGGTAATTGCTGACTGTGCAATTGTATTAATTTTATAATCAGCAAAAGAAAGCTAGCTAGTGCAGTCTATCAGTTACCGTCAGCATCTGTACATAGCCCTATTGTTGCGTTAATAAAGTGTTAATTTTAGTACACATGTTGGTTATTGTGCAATTCAGTTTAATTCAAATTTTTTTAATTGTCTCTCAGTAAGCTACAAAGTGTATGAAATTAAAGTTAGTAAATTATATTAACAAAAATATAGACGGGGTGGCGAAGGCCCAGGGGTCATCATGCAGCTACCCCTATGCAACTAATATTACTAATATTAATTATTATGTACTTTGATGACTTTCTTACATTGTGTCACATCAGTGTAAGAAGCTTCAGAAAGGCAGAAATTTCAACAACTTGTTGAATTGGTGTAAATTGTAAATTTGATGGCCTATTCACTAAACACATGTTGGCGTGAAAATTAAAGCACAAAAAACCCTTCATGAACATAAAGCTTAAAAATTCGTTTTGAAATTTTATATCGCTTACATACTGCCTTTTTGCATGCATGACTTCAATCGGCAGTCACGCTGTATATAACATGTAAATTTAAACTCCCGCGAAGACCGTTAGACACAGCCATTTTCTCGACTGGTCATTTGAAACAAGTTTAGGTAACATTTTGTAAAGTTTGAAAAAATAATCAGAGCATTCGTAGCACACACGTCCTTAACTAAATAAAATTTTAAATTACTGTATCTTGTCAATAAGATTAAAAATACATTTTGGTTAGTGAGTGGTGCACCCTGCAAGGTGAGTCAGCGACATTTTACCAATTGCTGAAAACATTTTAAATAATTAATAATTTTCTTTTCTAGTTACATAAGTCTTTCTAGTAGGTAAGCGAAAATCTAAGTAATTTGGATCTGCACGGAAAGTCTTTTGAGATATAATTTTTCATTGCCTTTTCTTCCCTTGATTTACGTTTGGTACATGATGTCATGTAATGGCGACTTCGGAACAGTATTGCGGGAGATTTAAAATGAAAACAAACTAAAATTCCTTTCAGTGTGAGTAAGATGAACACATAAAATTGCTATAAAGTAATATAATTTTTTAAGGCGATTTTTCTGAAACCTACTTCAGGTATCCCTTTTTTGTCCATTAACAAATTATTAACGCGGAAATTTACTCTGCTTTTCTAGATCCTAAGCAAAAAATAAGATTGTTGAAATGAGGAATTTGAGGCTTTTGCACAGCCTGCAACATCAGTTGGACATTTGCCAAGAAGTTTGCTTGTTTGCGGCTGTTTCTGATTCCAGTGTGATATATTTTGCATCTCAAGCAGGACTGTTTGGTGTTGATATAGAGTCGCATCAGGTATGAACTGTTAACGTAGATCTTTGTAAGTGAAGGTGCTCTAGCTTCAACTAAAAATAGGGCATTGAAAACCTTTTAAACTTAACTTAGTTGCAACTTTTTGGCAGGGATGAGAGTTTCCCCGGATACCCGGAATTCCGAGTTTTTGGAAGACCAGTAGTGCCATTTTTGTAAATCGCGTAAATTCGCTGAGGAAATTTTTACGGATCCAGTACATTATTTCACAAGCTGACCGCTAGTTGGCAGGCCGTCACTTTGTTTACATCACGTACATCAGTGTTACCACGTGTATATCTCTATGTATAAAAATACAGAATTAATTGTGCCGAGTTATTTGAGTCAATTGCAGACGGTTTTTATATACTTTTGCATAGGAGTGGCCAGTACTTAGGCATTTTTGAGACAATTAGGTATCATGTATCCTTGATAGTTGGGTATTTTGAATTATGCACGAAACAAGGTAACTGATATTTTAAGTCCACTTAGAGGTTCTCTATGGCCTACGCGGCCCCCAACCCCCCGGCCTGTTTCAGAGTTTTTTGCAATTTGTCATTCTCATCCCTGCTTTTTGGATTAGCTGTGAATCGTCAACAAACTGTTGCTGTGTTCGATTTTACTTTCGATTTTTTTTTGTTGATTTAGTTTTGATGTGATGAAAATCGTTCTTTTATTTGTGGGTTAATGTTTGTGAAGTGCGATCCACAATTGTGTGCTTCCAACCAAAGTCGTCCATAAGTGGGCATAAGTATGCTATGATGCTTCAAAGTAGAATGTGCCAAAATTTTGGACTAATGTTAGTTTTTTGTTTTTTATAAAAACATATATATATATATATATATATATATATATATTCAATTTATCAAGAAAATGTTTAAATAATAAAGCCAATAAAGAGGTTTGATTGTATTCATTTCTAACAGAGTTCATTATCGGATCGAAAAACAACTACAAGATAGCAGATTTTAAGATCTTGTTTAGTTGCCTAAAAATAAATAAATTTGAATAGAATTTCAACACCAGAGAGGAAAAAAAGACTGTCCATGTTCAGACTATAAACCATGTTATAAGCTAGTACTGCTATTATTAAAAACTTGTATTTTCAAACTTCGGTAGTAGCTCGTGGAAGCAGTCACTTTGCTTTGGGCTTTTTCTATTGACAAGCCCAAATCTTCGTCAGGAAGAGCCATCTACTGGATTTAAACATGTCTTCAATGTCTTCTTGCAAAGTCCATAGCAACCATACTTTCGTACGGCTGCTAAGTGTTTTGTAGAAACGCGACAAAAAACAATGGCTGACTTTAACAGCGATTTTCTCAAGATTATGCTTTTCGGTGCGTAGCCTGCACCTCAACTTCAACGTGGATTATCTCAGCTTAGAAATAACATAGAGTGATGAACTTGGTATCAAAATGATCCTCATGAAATGGAGATTCAGGATATGTGAATATCTATAGAAGCTTAATTGCTGATTTTCCTATGCAAGCTCACGCAAACGGACCGCAACTTCAATGTGGATTATCTCAGCTTAGAAATAACATAGAGCAATGAACTTGGTATCAAGACGATCCTCAGGAAATGGAGATTCAGGATATTTGAATAACTAGAAAAGCTTAATTGCCAACTTATGGACAACTTTCCTATGCAAGCACATACAAATGGACCTCAACTTCAACGTGGATTATCTCAGCTTAGAAATAACATAGAGCAATGAACTTGGTATCAAAATGATCCTCATGAAATGGAGATTCAGGGTTTGTGAATAACTAGAAAACGTTAATTGCCGACTTATGGACGATTTTGCTATGCAAGCACACAATTACTTGTGGTGTATTAGTTGCTGTAGTACCTACTTGGTTATTAGTAATTTCAAAAATTGAACTTATACAGCACTTATATACCACACAGCAGCTTGAGGTATAGTACCTTTCTTGTTATTGTTGTACTTGTTTGTTACATACCGCTTACATAAATGTAGTTATAGGTGTGCTTGCATAGCAAAATCGTCCCCACACAATTTAAATACCCTAACTCTATGCAAAACCTTAACCAAAGTCTAACCCTAACTTTGACCCTAACCCAAATCCACTTCGGGAACTAATTTCCTGTTTGCGAGAATTGTAAACTTTAGCCGATCTTTTCTGTAGTGCTTTTGAATACTTTTCCTTTGAAAATATGCTGTTCTCACGCTGAATTGCACAGGTGGTGGACGAGGTATCGTTGATTGATTCTGGTTACCTGAATGCCGATGACGATGCTGAGGACAAGATAGTGAGCGTAGACTATCTGATTGAGCTGGATGCATTATATGTGACGACTTCTCGGGGCTCCGTACTGTCGTACACTCCTAGCCTGCAGCAGGTAACTTCCATTGCTTGTTATCAAAGCCTATTTGCCTCATATTCATTAGTTTAAAAAATCATTATTATGATTTATGCATGAAGTGTTTTAGTGGAGGGTAACTTACATCTTCACGGGGTGCAAATTTAACATCATTTTTTCTATTTGAAATAGGTACTGGAACAGGTAATTTCCGTTGTTTGTTTTCCTGGCTGTGTAGCCTCAAATTTATTATGTTGAAAGAATAATTATTATGAGTTACATATGAAGTGTTTTAGTGGAGGGTAACTTATTATTTCACGGGGTGCAAATTTAGCATTTTTTCTATTGGAAATAAGTACTGCAACAGGTAACTTCCAGTGCTTGTTTTCCTAGCCAAGTTGCCTCATATTTGTTATGTTCAAAAAATATCATTATTATGAGTTATGCATGAAGTGTTTTATGCTTGCTTGACGCGCAAGGGAAGACGCCTGCCATTGCACAAACTGTGGTTAGTTTCTGACGTAAGCAGTTGCTGTGTTCGGTTGCCATTAATTAACTTTCTAAGCTAATTATTCAAATATACGAAACAATTGTTAACTTTTATAGGCAAGAAAATGCATATTTTGGACAGTAAATTAGAATGAGATTGAGTCTAATCATTCGTCCGGTCTTTCTTTAAGATTCTGACTCGCCTTGCGCTTGTGGCAAAGTTTGCAATGCCAGTTTCTTTAAAAGTCTGAAACCAGTTTTTTTGTTGTACCTGAAAACTGATGTTGTGCTGTGTTTAATTTTTTCAGCTAGAAGAAATCATTTTGGTAAATCACGGGATTCAATGCGCTTCATGGAGTCCGGACCAGGAGGTTGTCGTCATAGTTACGGGCAAGTGGCTAACTGTGTAAAAAACGTGTTATCACAAAACCAGTGGTGTGCGAAATCTAGTATTCTGAGATAAGCGAGCTCTTTATGCAGAGTTTTTGTACTGAAGCACAAGTGCGTGTGTGCAGGGCATCAAACAACTTTGTTCGATTGTTAAAATTGAGTTACATGTACGCTAGGTACTTATGCATGATTAGAGGACTGTCTATGTGCAAAAGTGTCACATCCCAACCGAAGCCTTGAAGTCAAACTAAACCCTCACTATAATATAAACTTTTATAACTTAATAACATAATTTTATAACATAATTTATACTTAAATTATGTTCGTTTGTGATGTCATGAACAGTTGGGCTCGCCCGCCATTAAGTTTTTATCTATTATTTAATTGTCTAAAATGCTTTTGCTATATTGACTGTGTTAAAATGTATACTTTTTATTGAACTTGAAAATGGGGTAGTATACGAAGAATCATCCTGTTCTCCTTTGAGTTATTAATATCATTTTGTGCTACTGTACTTCGCCGACCGCTTTTTGGTGCTGTGTATTCTGTGCTCAAATAGTGACTGTATTTTCTTTCTTCTTTCGCCTGAAACTAGCTCCCACTAGTGGTTTGAAATGCATAATCTCTTCACTTTCAATTCCTGATTAGTACTTAGTTCTTTTGTAAATTAATGGTTTCTTTTGATGCATAGCTGTACTGCATCAAGTACATGTTGAACTTGCTTGCTTATCTTACTAAAATAATTTATGTCTACTGAATAGTTTGACTGTGTCTTTCGCATGTTTGAACATAATTATGCTCATTTGTGTTCATCAAAGTCAAACTAAATCTAACTATAATATAAGTCTTTACAACTTTAAATCCTACTCTCACTGCGAATATTCAATTTATTTTATTATAAACTTACTGTAAAACTTGTTTTTTTCGATTTTTTTATCACTTTGTTGTTTGTGGTGTTAAATTTGAAGAACCGCCATTTTTCATTGCGCGAGACGAATCACGTAATGAGTATAGTCATGAGGTCACCAAAGATTGCTAAACAAGCATTGGTAATCAAAGACGCTTTCTGTACCTCGTACTTCATTCTCACTCACTCCCGTCAAAGATGCGAAACGTAGCGACCTTCACGGCAACGCACGCATTCGCAATTCACCAGAAAAATTTGACTTACTTAACTTACATAATTTTATTTTGTTTAATAATAACTATGAATTCTTGTTTAATCATAATAATGTTTTAAAAAAAACTTCAGTGTCATTTGGGATTATATATTCATTTAAAGGTGAACTCAAAGAAATTTGGGGCTCAAAAGCTTTAGACTTTATGCATACAATCGGTCTGACTAAAGATATGACTCTACTGAGCATAGCAATAACTGTTAACACAGCAAAACATGAAAGTTCTTTGCATAAGGTGTTTCTGCAGTCTTAATTTTCTAAAGGAGGAGAAAAAACAAAAAAAAAATTCATAAAATTTGCAGTAATGTAATTTGAAAAATACCACAGAAATTTGAACAAAAAAAATTACACGGAAAATTGCTATCTAATTAATAAACTTAGATTTACAAAAATCACTTACTTCATTCGCCTAGAGAGAGCACACTGTTTATGGTTGAAGCATGACATTAAATTTCTCATATAAAAATTGCATTATCCACCAAGTAAGTCTCTGCAATAACCAGTTGAGTCCGCCAGCAATTGCCCAGTTGTCCCCTTTAGTTTTTGGCGCCCTCATGCGGGAAAAATAAAAAACGAATTATATGGGTAATTGGCTAATTTGCCCATAACATTAATGATTTCTAAACTATTTTGTGTTTTTCACGTAGGTGATGACAAACTGCTTTTGATGACCAAAGATTTTGATGCCCTTGCGGAAGTGGATGTGTCGCCAACCGAATATGGAGAGTGTAAGTATCTTTAGCATATGTACCACACTATAAACTAGCACTGCTATTGTTAAAAACTTGTATTTTCAAACTCCGGTACTAGTTCCTGGAAGCTGTCATTTTGCTTTGGGTTTTTTTTGTTGCCAAGCTCAGATCTTTGTCGGGAAGAGTCATCTACTAAATTTAAACACAACTACAATGTGCTCTTGCAAAGTCCGTAGCAACCAACATTTGTACGGTTGCTAAGCGTTTTGTAGAAACGCGACAAAAAACAATAGCTGACTTTAACAGCGATTTTTTCAAGGTTACGTTTTTCAGTGCGTAGCCTGCAGCTCATCTTCAATGTGGATTATCTCAGCTTAGAAATAACATAGAGCTATGAGCTTGGTATCAAAATGATCCTCGTGAAATAGAGATTCAGGATATGTGAATAACTAGAAAAGTTTAATTGCCGACTTACGGACGGTTTTGTTATGCAAGAACACATAAACGGACCTCAACTTCAATGTGGATTATCTCAGCTTAGAAATAACGTAGAGCGATGAGCTTGGTATCAAAATGATCCTCATGAAATGGAGATTCAGGATATGTGAATAACTGGAAAAGTTTAGCTGCCGACGTATGGACGATTTTGCTATGCAAACACACATGCTGTTTATTTCTTGCTTTTTTCTATTCGTTAATATCATTAGCTTGAGCATTCTCTGTTTAGTCTTCCTTTGCTTTATGGACTGTTCTTTTTTGTGGTGGTTTATAGGTAATTATAAAATTATTATATTTGTTTTTTTTATTTTTAGGTGAGCCGATTACTGTCGGATGGGGAAGGAAGGAGACTCAGTTTCACGGTTCGGAAGGCAAGCAGGCTGCCCTTTCTAAACCGAAAGTAAGATTAAACGCGTTTCTCTATGCGGTGCCGCTCGCTTGTTTGGACAACAAATTCGTGTTGTAACTACGGTCTTCTAATAATAGGTGGCAGCAGCAGTAGCATTTACACAGCAGTTTATCAGTGACCAACAGCGGAACATGACGAGAAGTTTGTAACTACGGTCGTCTAATAATAGGTGGCAGCAGCAGTAGCATTTACACAGCAGTTTATCAGTGAACAACAGCAGAACATGATGAGAAGTTTGTAACTTCGGTCTTCTAATAATAGGTGGCAGCAGCAGTGGCTGATATTTAGTAATACTTTACAGTTCATTTGGTGCTAGAGAACGGATTATTTGCTTTTACATTATTCAGGGATGAGAATTTTCCACGGATGCGCGGAATTCAGAGTTTTTGGAAGACCAGTAGTGCCATTTTTGTAAATTGCGTAAATTCGTTGAGAAAATTTTTACGGACCCAGTACATTATTTCACAAGCTGACGCTAGTTGGCAGGCCGTCACTTTGTTTACATCACGTACATCAGTGTAACCACGTGTATATCTCTATGTATAAAAATATAGAATCAATTGTGCGGAGTTATTTGAGTCAATTGCAGACAGTTTTTACATACTTTTGCATAGGAGCGGCCAGTACTTAGGCGTTTTTGAGACAATTAGGTATCATGTATCCTTGATAGTTGGGTATTTTAAATTATGCACGAAACAAGGTCCACTTAGAGGCTCTCTATGGTCACAAAATTGCAATTTGTTGCTGGCTGCAAGGGGCTCGCCTTCACCCTTGAACCCCCATGGCGGTCTGGGCGGCCCCCAAACCCCCGGCCAGTTTCAGAGTTTTTTGCAATTGTCATTCTCATGCCTGGTTATTTCTTATGGGAATAAATCATTCGGTTCTCAACCAAATCGGTTTTCAAACACTTTTTAGGAACGGATTATGGTCGAAAACAGAGGTTTGACTGTATGTTTTTTAAATTAGTTAGAGGAAGACAGGGTGATTTTTCATATACTATCCCATTTTCAAGCCCATATACTATCCCATTTTCTTAATTATACATTTTGACACTATTAATACTGCAGAAGTGAGCTGCATGTAACAGTGAAGTATTATTGGCAAAAATGTGAAATTGCATTTTTTAATATTTTAAAAGAGTAGATTGTTTTGACGTATAGTTTAACATTGTGTCCGGTTTTGCTTTAAATATCCATCAGGACATAGCGTGCAAAATCACCCACCCATTTGCCAGCCAAGGCTGCCATTGCTTAACTTTACTTACTAATTGCACCCTGACACCAGTCAGATATTCGGCCACCTCTGTTTTGTAGCTAAAACTGTCGAGTTTATGTGTTTATCAGATGCGTCACTTTCTTTGTTTGAAATTGGATGGTTTTGCTATCCGTATGGCGTTTGTTTTTTGCAGGAAGTTGAACCGGTCTCGGCCGTCGATGACAGGAAGGTTAGGGTCAGCTGGCGTGGGGATGGTCAATACTTTGTGGTCAGCAACGTCTGCGAAGGTAACGGGTTGGTCAGCTGCTTCAGTGTTTTGCACTTTAGGGTTTCTAGACGTTATGAATAAAAATGCTGGACTTCTGCATTGCTCTTGGAAATTTTGGCAACTTTTTTCAATGTTTAGTAATTTTTCAATTTCAATTTTTCAATTATCGCGGAACAAAATTTCAATTTGCCGTATTTATTCGAGTATAATGCGCACACGTGTATAACTCACACCTCTAATTTTCGATTAAAAATCAATATAAAATTTTGTTTCACTTTTTCTCGGCTCAGACCAAGCATTGTAAGTGACAAACGTTGCAGTGTGGGCAAGGCGAGGCGAGGAAATAATCAACTAGCATACATCACAGCAGATAATAAGAATTCTTGGAAATGGCACCGTCTGACAAAGTCTGCTGATGACGCAAATATTATTGATTATTTTCTTAGCTACGCCTCGCCTCTGCAGTGAGTGTTGCGCATGAGCCATTGAGAATTATTTATTTTAGATCGTCCCCGCAAGTGCTTCACAACCGGGTGTGACCTTTCTTTCTTTTTTCTGTAAGGTGTGAGAAAGCTGAGAATCTGGAGTGGAGATTGTCACAGCGCGGTGTGACTTTTCTTTCTTTTTTCTCTATGGTGTGAGAAAGCTGAGAATCTGGAGTGGAGATTGTTGTCACAACCCGGTGTGACTTTTCTTTCTTTTTTCTCTAAGGTGTGAGAAAGCTGAGAATCTGGAGTGGAGATTGTCACAGCGCAGTGTGACTTTTCTTTCTTTTTTCTCTAAGGTGTGAGAAAGCTGAGAATCTGGAGTACAGATTGTCACAACCTGGTGTGACTTCTTTCTTTTTTCTTTAAGGTGTGAGAAAGCTGAGAATCTGGAGTCGAGATTGTCGCAACCCGGTGTGACTTTTCTTTCTTTTTTCTCTAAGGTGTGAGAAAGCTGAGAATCTGGAGTCGAGATTGTTGTCACAACCCGGTGTGACTTTTCGTTCTTTTTCTCTAAGGTGTGAGAAAGCTGAGAATCTGGAGTCGAGATTGTTGTCACAACCCGGTGTGACTTTTCTTTCTTTTTTCTCTAAGGTGTGAGAAAGCTGAGAATCTGGAGTAGAGATTGTCACAGCGCAGTGTGACTTTTCTTTCTTTTTTCTCTAAGGTGTGAGAAAGCTGAGAATCTGGAGTACAGATTGTCACAACCTGGTGTGACTTCTTTCTTTTTCTTTAAGGTGTGAGAAAGCTGAGAATCTGGAGTCGAGATTGTCACAACCCGGTGTGACTTTTCTTTCTCTTTTCACTGAGGTGTGAGGAGGCTGAGAATATGGAGTAGAGATTGTCACAACCCAGTGTGACTTTTCGTTCTTTTTTCTTTAAGGTGTGAGAAAGCTGATAATCTGGAGTAGAGATTATTGTCACAACCCGGTGTGACTTTTCTTTCTTTTTTCTCTATGGTGTGAGAAAGCTGAGAATCTGGAGTAGAGATTATTGTCACAACCCGGTGTGACTTTTCTTTCTTTTTTCTTTAAGGTGTGAGAAAGCTGAGAATCTGGAGTCGAGATTGTTGTCACAACCCGGTGTGACTTTTCTTTTTTCTTTAAGGTGTGAGAAAGCTGAGAATCTGGAGTAGAGACTGTGTACTGCAGGCAACAAGTGAAGCTGTCAGCGGTTTGGAGCAGGCTACGGCTTGGAAGTGAGTAAAATGTATTATCCCTTATAGGGTCACCGGGTGGTAAAAAATTACCCCCATACCGGTTTTTTGCATTTTACCCTTTTACCATACGTATCCCAGTAAACCTTTTCTATGACTTTTTCTAAATATGTTTTGTGCACAAAATACTTTCAGTTACTTATTTTAGGCGCATTGTCTCACCACGAAATAAGTGAAAATGCAATAGGTCGATTTTTTAAAATTGTCGAAACTTTAGTTCCCTTGTCTATACATTATACGGGCGATGCATCTGATAAAACAAAATGTCAGACGTCTGTATGCTGACGTAGAACTAGACAATAAATTGAAAATATCAAATTGCATAATGATTTTTGCACACGCGTTAGCAATGTCGGTTGTCTACAGTTATTCCAGCATAGATAAGGGAACGTAACTAAGTGAATTTAAATTTCGTATTACTAGTAAGTCACATGTCTTTAAGCAGATGTATAATGTATCCTACGGTGGTCAGGATAACCACAAATTATGCTGTTGCTGTTTACTAATGAAAAACGGCGGTTTATAAAAAGTGAGTCATAGATCGTCTTTGGTAAATCGATTAAAATTCAAAAATCCCGTCGAGTTGGCATAATGATGATGACGATCACAATGATGATGATGATGATGATGATGACGATCACAATGATGATGATGATGTTGTTGCTGCTGTTGAGGTTGTTGTTGCCATTGTTGTAGTAGTGGTCATCGTCGTTGTAGTATGTCATTGTCGTTGTTGTTGTTGTTGCTGTTGTTATTCTTGATGATGGTGATGATGATGATGATGATGATGATGTTGTTGTTGTTGTTTGCTGCTGCTATTGCTGTTGCTGTCGAGTATTATGTCTTTGGTTTGATTTTTTTTTGTGGTGGAATTCATTAGTTCTGAAAAGATTGAGTTTTATGTAAGTGTGCTAGAGCTAAACAACAAAATGTTATTTCCCTCATTTTTGCAGGCCGTCTGGCAGGCTCATCGCTTCTACTCAGCGACGACCGAATAAGCACGACGTCGTCTTCTTCGAGAAAAACGGGCTTCGTCACGGTGAATTCACGCTGCCGTTTCATCCGCAAGAAGCGAAAGTAAGTTTCGTTTGTTGCTGTTAGTCCACCTAATTGATATCAGTACCAGAAATACGGTGAATTCACGCTGCCGTTTCATCCGCAAGAAGCGAAAGTAAGTTTTGTTTGTTGCTGTTAGTCCACCTAATTGATATCAGTACCAGAAATCTTTTTTATTCATTTCCTTTTTTACCTGTTTTCTTATTCGTCGTTCTAAAAACGTGGCACGTCCCACCTGTTGATGTCGCGCATTCCTGCCCCCTGCCACCCCGCCCACGATGCATCGCCCCTCAAATCTGGAGTTGAGTTTTGCTAAATCTTTTTGCAGTACATCTCTATACGTCAGTAGCTGCTCCCGTCTAGGCTTTTTTATCGTTTCAAGAGCTTTACGTAATGCTATAGGAAGAGGAGATTCTTGAGGTAGTCTTAGTGCATGCCCAATCCAATGCAATCTTCTTACTTGTATTTGTTTACTCCAAGAATTCTTCTTCACCATATCATACAAATCATCATCATCATCATCACCATTATCATCATTATCATCATCATCATCATCATCATCATCATAGGAAGAGGAGATTCTTGAGGTAATCTTTGTGCATGCCCAATCCAATGCAATCTTCTTACTTGGGTTTGTTTACTCCAAGAATTCTTCTTCATCATATTGTACAGATCATCATCATCATAGGAAGAGGAGATTCTTGAGGTAATCTTAGTGCATGCCCAATCCAATGCAATCTTCTTACTTGTATTTGTTTACTCCAAGAATTCTTCTTCACCATATCATACAGATCATCATCATCTTCATCATCATCATCACCATTATCATCATCATCATCATCATCATCATCATCATCATCATCATAGGAAGAGGAGATTCTTGAGGTAATCTTAGTGCATGCCCAATCCAATGCAATCTTCTTACTTGGGTTTGTTTACTCCAAGAATTCTTCTTCATCATATCATACAGATCATCATCATCATCATCATCATCATCATCATAGGAAGAGGAGATTATTGAGGTTGTCTTAGTGCATGCCCAATCCAATGCAATTTTCTGACTTGTATTTGTTTACTCCAAAAATTCTTTTTCATTATATTGTACAGATCATCA
The DNA here is from genome assembly GCA_030141605.1 of Tubiluchus corallicola. Classification (NCBI taxonomy): domain Eukaryota; kingdom Metazoa; phylum Priapulida; class Priapulimorpha; order Priapulimorphida; family Tubiluchidae; genus Tubiluchus; species Tubiluchus corallicola. Next base: position 20,499 of record JAQGDQ010001245.1, on the reverse strand, counting down.
TCAGCATCATCATCATCGTCATCCTCATTCTCATCATTAACATCATCATCACCATCATCATCATCATCACCATCCTCATTCTCATCCTCATTCTCATCATTAACATCATCACCATCATCATTATTATCATCATCATCATCATCATCCTCATCCTCATTCTCATCATTAACATCATCATCACCATCATCATCATCATCATATCATCATTATCATCATAGAAAGAGGAGATTCTTGAGGCAATCTTAGTGTATGCAGGTGAACCTATTTCGATATATTTCCTTATTCGCAGGTGAAAGAATTGTCCTGGAACTGTGATTCGACAGTGCTTGCAGCCTGGTGCGAAGATGTAGCGACATGGTGCGACAAAGCAGATGATGACCGAAAATCATACGGTTTGTTGCATTTTTAACTAAGAAAAAATTGGAAATACAGTCAACCTCGGATATAAGGGACACCTCCGGACCGAAAGAATCATCCCTTATATCCTATGTCCCTTATAACCGAAGTTGAGTCAGACCAGTGGTGTATCTAGACCTGTACTTTTCTGTTCTTTTGCACATATTTTTGTGGATCATTGCTACACATTCAGCGCAAACGGTATGTAAGAAGCTCCTTCAGTGATGCGAGATGTATGTGACCACAGAAACCAAGCTGTTCGAAGGCCGAGTTTGCGAAAAAGTGAGGTTAAAAATCGATCAATTTCGCTTTGATCATAGGGTCCCTTATATGTGAGGTAATTTACCTGGGTTTCTAGTATGTGGGACCTGAAGATATCGTCCCTTATAACCAAAAGTCTCTTATATTTCGAGTACCTTATATAAGAAGATTTTTACATGGGAAAAACGTTATGAAAAATCGGGACCGGTGTTGGTAGTTTCAGCAGTTATTTTAAGTCCATAAATTTTCCGCGATTATTATTTGTGAGATTACAAAACCGTGTGTGCAAAAATAATGTTTCTCTGTTTGCAGTGCTGCTGTACACAACCTCAAATTATCATTGGTACCTGAAGCGAGCCATTCCGTATCCGTGGCGACGGATTTGTGCCGTTAATTGGGATGCGGAACACGAACTTACTCTTCACATCTTGAGCAGGAATGGATGCTATGCGAGGCATGTTTATGGGTGGTCTGTGAACCATAGCAAAGGGCAGAACTCTCTGGACATGGCCAGCGTTGCTGTGGTAGATGGAAGTAGGTTTTTGTTTTTGTCGCTATAAGGTATAGTTTTTACAAGGTAAAAAGATTGGTTCTGCTATAGTATAGAAGATTCTGCAATATTCTAGTGGATCTCCACAATAATTTAATAATTATTTTCAAATGTTTTCAGTTTTACAGAATTTTTTTAGCTTGAATTAAATAACTTTCAAATAATTTTACTTTTGTTTTCCTCATAACCTCATACAGTTTGCGTATCTTCCCATGCGCATCAAACACATTTGCGCGACTGTTTCTGCTTAAACGCATGATGTTGCGAAAATAGGCTTTACATCATATAACGTCAGGAACTAACACAGTAGTTCATGATCAAGCTTATCACGGCACCGCCTTCTATTTGTCGGACACGCGAATGTGACGAAAAGGCGCCGTTGCCAATCTTAACGGATTCACTGAGCCGCGCGTAGCTTTGAAAGTTTAACAAAATTTGAGTATCCGAGGTAATTATTGTTTAATCTAAGCTTTGATTTAGAAAATGCTATTGTAGTTTTTAATATTTAATAGCATTCTTTATTCTGAACTCCTGTTTACACAATCATCCGGTTTTCCTTTAATGCATCCTTATATACAAAAATGGCACTACTGGTCTTCCAAAAACTTGGAATTCCGCGTATTCGCGGAAAATTCTCATCCCTGCAAAATGCGCATAACAGTGAAAAATTAACATTGAGATTAAGCCTTCGCGGAAACAATTCTTTAACGTAAGTATTTCTAGAGAAACAATATTTTATGCATTTTTCCTTTAAAACTTTCGTTTATTTGTTATTTCTAGAGACCGCACTGCTAACTCCGTTTCGCACAATGGTAGTTCCGCCTCCTTTGTCGGCTTTTACCTGCCACCTACCGGCATTCGTTAACGAGATCGTCTTTACCTCATCCGGAAATACCGACGAATTTGCAGTTGTGTTGTCAGATGGCAGTCTTGCAGTGTACAAGATGGACGGTGGCGCCGCCAGTAAGTTTCGATTTGCCGTAGTTTAGCGGTTTAGCTCACGGCGGGTTTCTGCAAAGTTAAGCATTCTGGCCGTGGTTTGAGTATGGATTGGTGTGCCCTGGAGGGTGAGTTAGGGAACATTTTACCAATTGGCACAAACATTTTTTAAATTATTATTTCTAGTTACATAAGTCTTTCCAGCTGGTAAGCGAGATGTTAAGTAATACAGTGGCCGCCGCTTATTGTGGACACCCCGGGCCAGCAGTGTATGTCCATATTAAGCGGCTGTCCATATTAAGAGAAGTGACCCATGAAGACCCTTCCCCTTCATTAAAAAAGGCAAAAAACTGTCTGTATCAACTCGTCTCCTGTTTTATTGAAAAAAAGAAGTCAGACGAGTTTGTTTGGCAGGAAACTTTTCTCTCAACCTTGAACGGAAGAAAGTTATCACAGTTTCGACGCTCTCAAGGCCACGGCAAACGACGAACTGACTGATGCAATGACTCACACAGGCAGCAGAGCGGGAAGCTCTTTTCAATCACGCACGGCTGGTTCACGTGCCAAGAATGTTCGCTGTCCATATTAAGCGGCGGTTGTCCATATTAACCGGCGGATTTTATTAGGGGAAAATTCCGTCCCTCGCGAGTTGTCCACAATAACCGGCTGTCCACAATAACCGTGTCCATAATAAGCGGCGGCCACTGTATAGATTTGCATAGAAAGTTTTTTGGGTCATAATTTAACATTGCCTTTTCTTCCCCTGATTTACGTGGTGCATATGGGACGTCATCTAATGGCGACTTCGGAACAATATTGCGGGAGATTTAAAATGAAAACAAACACGAACTCACGTAAATTGTAAATTCCATACATAGTATGATAATTTTTCTGAAACCTACCGTATTTTCCCGTGTATAAGAGACCCTTGTGTATAAGAGACCCCTTCAATTTTTAGGCAAAAATTCTGGAAAAAAGTTTTTTCAGACGGACATTTTTAGAGGGTAGAGTACAACTTTTTTCAACTCAGTGCGGTACTGAAAACAAAATAAAACCAGTTAATGTGTTGTAGAAAAAGAGTACTGGTATATATTAAAGTGCGTACCTGCAAACCTGTAACAGGAAAAGAGAAAACGAGGAGATAATGCCTGTGTCACGATGCTTGTATTGCTTACAACCGCTTCATAGTCGAACGCGACACGCAAAACAGTTGTAGAGCACTTATTTCTTTAAAATCATTAGTGTCACAATTTATGCATCTTATTGAAAAGACTTACTCCCATGTATAAGAGACCCCTGATTTTTAAAGTGAAAATTCTGAGCAAAAAAGGGTCTCTTATACACGGGAAAATACGGTACTTTGGGTGCCCCTTTTCTTGTCCTTTAAGCAAGTAGAAAAGAGACTATCGTCTCTTATGTTTTAACCGAAGACTGGTTTCCAAAATTTGAAGCAACTCTTTAAGAATTCATTGAATTAGCAACTTTGATCTGCGCTGAAGGCTACTTTGAAAAGCTGAGTGACTGCTATGGCCACATTCAACCTGTATGTTCTTATGATCGGCCAAGCGCGGCGGTAAACCCGTTAAACCGGCTGTATGAGGAACCCAAATAATGTAATAGCCAGCCTAAAATTTTAGTAGCAGTGTAGCTAAATTCAACATGAATAATTTAATTGGTCCAACTAGAACGCACATACTGAGATTTCCCTATGAATACAGGAATTCGTAAAAAATTTTCCCTGTTAAACGATATGACAGTGGGGCTACCAATGTCACATGTACTGCAGTTCAGTTTGTGCGTCCGATAATCAGGGGGCGCCACTTGTAAGACATCGGAATTTTCCTGAAAGACGATGTTGATTTTGAGTTGTATGAAACTTTTTATTTTTCTAGAGTATAAATTGCATTTTTGAGTTAGGCGAAGTAAATTACATGTATTTCAATTAAATGGACCGTAATTTTTTATTTGAGTTGGGCGAAAATTTTAGTTATGCAGAGTTTACTGTACTTCATCAACAATGTCTAATGTAACTCACACTACAAACAGTGTTATAACGGGCTGAGAAATACAGTCAACCTCGGAAATATAAGGGACACTGCCGGACCGGAAAAATCATCCCTTATATCTGATGTCCCTTATAGCCGAAGTTGAGGAAAAAATTACCCTGAAAATTTCCGATGTCTCTGTTTTTTTACCCATATTTTTATGGATTATTGCTACACATTCAGTGCAAACGGTATGTAGGAAGCTCCTTCAGTGAAGCGAAATGTACGTGACCACGGAAACTGAGCTGTTCGAAGGCCGAGTTTGTGAAAAATTGAGGTTAAAATGCGATCAATTTCGCTTTGACCACAGGGTCCGTTATATATGCGAGGTAATTTACCTGGGTTTCTATTACACAGGACCTGAAGATATCGTCCTTTATAACCAAAGTAACTTACACGTATTTTAATTAAATGGACCGCAATTTTTTGTTTGAGTTGGTCGAAATTTTGAATTATATAGTTTGAATTGAGCGATGTTTTTTGTGGGGAAAACTAAGGATTTCATCCTAAATTCTTTGAATTTGGCGAAAATTTGATATATGCAATTTTGAGTTACGCGGAGTTTACTGTAGCAGGATTCATAAGATTTTTTTTCCTCGTAGATTTGGGAGACCTAGAAGGTACAGTGAAGCTTGGAGCTGCAGGCGGAAGCGGATTTGCACCTAAGATCAAATTACCTAGGTGTGCAGGCATTGTGAGGTTAGTTTTGTGCATTTGTTACATGTATTGGATGCCACGGTCTTGTAACTGGTTATCTATTTTCGTGCATTTGTTGCATGTATTGGATGCCACGGTCTTGTAACTGGTTATCTATTTTCGTGCATTTGTTACATGTATTGGATGCCACGGTCTTGTAACTGGTTATCTATTTTCGTGCATTTGTTACATGTATTGGATGCCACGGTCTTGTAACTGGTTATCTATTTTCGTGCATTTGTTGCATGTATTGGATGCCACGGTCTTGTAACTGGTTATCTATTTTCGTGCATTTGTTACATGTATTGGATGCCTACGGTCTTGTAACTGGTTATCTATTTTCGTGCATTTGTTACATGTATTGGATGCCACGGTCTTGTAACTGGTTATCTATTTTCGTGCATTTGTTACATGTATTGGATGCCACGGTCTTGTAACTGGTTATCTATTTTCGTGCATTTGTTACATGTATTGGATGCCACGGTCTTGTAACTGGTTATCTATTTTCGTGCATTTGTTACATGTATTGGATGCCACAGTCTTGTAACTGGTTATCTATTTTCGTGCATTTGTTGCATGTATTGGATGCCACGGTCTTGTAACTGGTTATCTATTTTCGTGCATTTGTTGCATGTATTGGATGCCACGGTCTTGTAACTGGTTATCTATTTTCGTGCATTTGTTGCATGTATTGGATGCCACGGTCTTGTAACTGGTTATCTATTTTCGTGCATTTGTTGCATGTATTGGATGCCACGGTCTTGTAACTGGTTATCTATTTTCGTGCATTTGTTACATGTATTGGATGCCTACGGTCTTGTAACTGGTTATCTGTTTTCGTGCATTTGTTGCATATATTGGATGTCACATTCTTGTAACTGGTTATCTATTTTCGTGCATTTGTTACATCATGTATTGGATGCCACGGTCTTGTAACTGGTTATCTATTTTCGTGCATTTGTTACATGTATTGGATGCCACGGTCTTGTAACTGGTTATCTATTTTCGTGCATTTGTTACATGTATTGGATGCCACAGTCTTGTAACTGGTTATCTATTTTTGTGCATTTGTTACATGTATTGGATGCCACGGTCTTGTAACTGGTTATCTATTTTCGTGCATTTGTTACTGATTATGATTATGATTATTATTATTATTATTATTATCATTATTACTATTATTATTATTATTATTATTATTATTATTATTATTATTATTATTATTATTATTATTATTATTATTATTATTACTATTAGTATTAATATTATCATTATTATTATTTACTATTATTACTATTATTATTACTTATACTATTACTATCATTATTATTACAATTACTATTACTATTATTATTATTACACTTATTATTATTATTATTATTATTATTATTATTATTATTATTATTATTATTATTATTATTATTATTATTAGCAAAGGTGTGGTTTAAGTGAGCAAGTGGATCAAACCATTAGAGCCTGTTAAAATAAATCAATACTTTGATCAAGCAATTCTGAGTAATTGTGTTAATTAATTATACATTCTTAAATCAAGACTATTATTAATGAAGCACCAATCCCGCAATTAGTTTAATTTTGATAGCACACACGAAAGACGGAAAAACGTAAAAAGTTGCGACACAGCCTGTATTTGAACCGGGGACCTTGTGCGTACACCAGCGTGCCTGCTGCACTTGTGCTATTGCCAGTTTGGTCGGCGTTGTTCTTGCAATACTGTTTATATGAAATTAATGTTTACTATTACTTATTTACTGCGCCGACAAACACACAAATAAACATATTTTCAGGTTTTCCACCGCTGGCGAAAATTTTCCCGGACTGCACAACGCATGCCATTATTTGTGGCCGAATCCAGGCACATTTCTGTGTTGCACTGAATTTGAAGGTCGGAGCAAAATTTACCAGCTGGAACTAGACGCATCTGCTCCTTTATTGACTGACAGGTACTATATGTGTTAATACGATTAATTAGAAAAGTTTAATTGCCGACTTATGGACAATTTTGCTATGCAAGCTCACACAAACGGACCTCAACTTAAATATGGATTATCTCAGCTTAGAGATAACATAGAGTGCTGAGCTTGATATCAAAATGATCCTCATGAAATGCTTTGCTTGCATGGCAAAATCATCCATTAAGCTTTTCTAACCATTCCCACATCCTGAATCTTCATTTCATGAGGATCATTTTGATACTAAGCTCATCACTTTATGTTATCTCTAAGGTGAGATAATCCACATTTAAGTTGAGATCCGTTTATGTGTGCTTGCATAGCAAAATTGTCCAACCATAAGTCAGCAATTAAGGTTTTCTAATTAATCCCATAACATGTTCCTTCACTTATAGCGGGTGTTCCGTTCCAGACCCACCCGCGATAAGTGAATTTCTGCGAAGTAGGGACGCTATACTTACTATAGTAGTTATACATTATTTTAAGTCCTTATAAACCCTCCCCACACTTTTATACATTCCCTTAATAACTTTCCCCATACTGTCCATGTACCTTTTAAAAAACTTTCCATCAATCAACCAATCGTGTGTTGTCTACAATCTCACGTCAGCAAGTGGCATCTCAAGCGGGCGCAAGTACTACATTTCGTTTTTGGTGTGTATTCATCTGCCGAATAAATACACTATTTACTATAAATGGTAATTTTTTATGATTTATAATATTCTTTTAATGTTAGAATTAATATTTTTAATAGATTTTTATACATTTTGTGATTTTCTATGCAAAATTCATCAAATCTATACATCACTGTACAATACATATTACGCATATGCAAAAATACTCTAGACGGATTACCACAAAAACCCGCGAAACAGCGAAAATACCGCGATAAATATTTAACATTCATATTTTTGAAAACCCGCGAAACAGCGAGTCCCACGATAAACGAACCGCGAAGTAGCGAGGGAACACTGTATATGCATAATGGCTGTCTTTTTAAATGAACAACCTAAACCCATAATAGATTGTTTTACAAGCAGAATAATGTAATTTGATGTATAGCATATTATAATCCTTTTGGAATTCCTTTAAAATTTCCCACACAATTTAAATACCCTAACTCTAAGCGAAACCCTAACCAAATTCTAACCCTAACCTTGACACTAACCATTACCCTAACCCTAATCTTAATCCACTTTGGGAAGTAATTTCGTGTTTCGTGCAGGAATTGTAAATTTTAGCTGATCTTTTCTGTACTGGTTTTGCATACTTTACCTTTGAAAATATGCTGTTCTTATGCTGAATTGCACAGGTGGTGGACGATGTATCATTGATTGATTCCGGTTACCTGAATGCCGCGATAAACGAACCGCGAAGTAGCGAGGAAACACTGTAATAGAATTTTCGTTAAACGGAAATAAACGGAAACAAATGTAAACAATTAATATGATCCCCTGATGTACTTTGAACTAGATCACAGCGTGCTACTGTTTCGTTGAGTAAAGATTCATATTTAGGTGGTTATATCAGTCAAGAAATTGAAAATGAACAACAGTTTGCTATGATTGACATTTTTCTAAGATACAGAGATTTCGTTTCATGAAATTTGTGTTTTCAGTCCAACCTTTGTCACTTACTGATGAGGATAAACTCTAACTGTTACTAAGCAGTGATGATTATGAAATCACGATGTTAGTAGCTACAGATAATCGGAAGTTTAACAGATAACGACAGTAAAAATAATCATTAAAAACTATGAGATGCAGGTAAAAAAGAAACCAATGGAAAGGAAGAAAAAAAAGAGTAAAAAACAAAAAAATAGTTAAGAGAAAAAAGAAAGAAAGAAACGAACAAAAATATGAAACAAAAAAGGAAAAACGAAAGAAGAAAAAGAAAAAAGGGAAAAGAAGAGAGAAATGGAAGAAAAGAGAATGAATTGATAATTTTGACAAGTATAAATGAATAAATAAACAAACAAACGGAAGGGAACAAATAAATGAGTGGATGAAGAAATGAAAGAAATGAACCAAGGAGAGAGCGAAGAAATCCATGAGTAAACAACGAATACAAATAAATTGACTCTTGGGTGAATGAATGAATAAGTACATGAAAAGTGAAAAAAGGAAAACAGAAAGAAAGAGGAAGAAATGAAAGAAAGAACCATTTAAAGCCGAAAAAGAAAGACAGAACTGTAGAAAAATAATGAAAGAAATTGGGTGAAGAAAAAAAGAAATATAAAAAGACGTATACAATTCTTATTGTTATAATGACAGATAATGATATTAACAGTTAATAATTACAGTTGCAGTTTGGAGCTTGAGGAATCCGTTTACGGAGTTTGCTGTAATCCGATATCGGGATGCGTAGCTGTTCAGCTTTGTAGCGGTCTCGTTTTGAAGTACGACGTTAGTAAGTACCCATTGATTTCATTCATTTCTGGATTGTCAGCGCAAGGGGATGCCTAGTGCACTTGCACTCGGTGGAAAGAGAGACTTGAACGTCCTAAAAAAGTAAAACTATCTATAGGTCTTTTTTTAGAAATGAACAGAAGAAGTTTATTTGATCATTTAACTACATCACCAACAAAAAACATTCAAGTGCTGAACAGGTCTCATCTACAAAGCAATCACTAGAGCACAAAGGAAAGAAAATGCTACCTTAACCATGAACAGCACTACTGAGTAAAACCTTAATAAAATATCTTAAGAAGTGCAAATTAGTTGTGATCGAAATTTACACTTTACCTTTGTCCATTTTCCTACAATCGAGCGGGTCAGCAAGCCTGGCGTAGGTCGTGTAATGTCCAGCCAGGATGCCACCTTGGTGGTTGACCACTGCGTAGAGATCGTACAATTTGTAGTGGTTCAGACTTGGGATGAACCCGGTCAACACAGTGTTCGCTCAAATCTAAATTTCTATTAGAAGACAGATCGTTTTGTTAGTTATATATTTCAGGAATAATTTTTGTTATGAACTACAGTCAACCTCGGATATAAGGGACACCTCCGGACCGGAAAAAATCGTCCCTTATATCCGATGTTCATTATAGCCGAAGTTGAGTCAGACCGAGTGTGTATCTAGACCTGTATTTTTCTGTACTTTTACCCACATTTTTATCTACTTGAAATATATGATAAATGAAAGAAATATTCTTTGAATCATCTGGCAATTAATGATATCATTAATTGTGTACTTGCAAACCAAAACCATCCATAAGTCGCACAGTTGAAACTACGTTATGATGCTTCAAAGTAGAAAGCACCAAAAGTTTGGTCAAATGTCAATTTTTTATTTCTTATGAAAACAAATGCTAAGTATATTGGACTTTTATACTCTATCATCAAATTATCAAGAAAAATCTAATTTTATAAATAACTTCTTACCCACTTCTATGACTAGAAACTAATACTGCAATTGTCAAAAACTCCTATTTTGAAACTCCGATAGTAGCTCTTGGCAGCTATCAATTTGCTTCAGCATTTTTCTCCTACCAAGAGCAGATCTCCGTCAGTAAGAGCCATCTATTGGATTAAATATATCTTCAACGTGTTCTTGCAGAGTCCATGGCAACCAATATTTGTGTAGTTACTAAGTGATTCGTCGAAAAGGCGACAAAAACAATGGCTGATTTTAACAGTGATTTTCTCAACGTTACGTTTTTCAGTGCACAACCTGCACCTCAACTTCAATGTGGATTATCTCAGCTTAGTAATAACATAGAGCGATGAGCTTGGTATCAAAGTGATCCTCATGAAATGCAGATTTAGGATATGTGAATAACTGGAAAAACTTAATTGCCAACTTATGGACGATTTCGCTATGCAAGCACTCATTTGTTGTTTTTATATGAATATATGTCGTAGTTATATGTAGTTTTATGTTGTAACATTGCCATGTTATGATTTTGTTGCTGTGTTATTGGCATCACTTTTCATTAGGGGTCAGCATCCTCTATCCGAAAGTGAATTCGAATCAAATCGAATTTGTTACTTTTGAACTCGAATCAAACCGAATTTGTTACTTTTGAACTCGAATCAAACCGAATTTGTTAGTTTTGAACTCGAATCAAACTGAATTTGTTACTTTCGAACTCGAATTAAACCGAATTTGTTACTTTTGAAAACTAATCAAACCGAATTTGTTACTTTTGAACACGAATCAAACCGAATTTGTTACTTTTGAACTTGAATTAAACCGAATTTGTTACTTTTGAACTGGAATCGAACCGAATTTCGAAACTTTGCATCCGAATCGAATCCAGATTCAGTTGCAAATGTTTTCCAATAACTTTTGGAATCATTAATAAAAAATGGCCTCACAAAGATCATGGATATTGCTTGATTTTATTCTGCAGTAAAAACACTAAAAATATATTTAAAAATTGTGGACAGAAATTACAACTAAATTGCGCTGATTACATTCTGTTTCAAATGTTTTAACGATATGAAATGTATGTGATTGAATTGCTGAATTACGTGAATCCATGATTATGAGCTTGTATCAAATTTTAAACTAAATAAACTTGTTCGAAGGCAAACTTGAAAATTTTTTCTGGCATTAAATTACCCACAACCAACTTTGCTGCCTCTATGGTCAATAATCGCTGTTTGATTTTTGCGCAACCTAGGGGGACAACGATTGTACTTTTTACTGTGATTCTTTGATATTTTTCCAGCCTCTAATGCAGCTGTTCCGTGGCTCACGGCTACCGGAATGGAGCTCAGATTTCCGCAGCCATGCACTCGTATGGAAATCTGTATGTTTAGTCAACAGGTAAAATAAACGTTTTTAAAAACTCTTTTCCTTCGCTGTTTTTTTGCCGAACTTGACAACTCGTAGTTCTTCTGCCACCCTTTCACCCCCCTAATCGATAATCAGTAAGCACTTTCTAATATTATTTAATGTTGTGCAGAATTATAAATCACTTAGTTATGCAATTTGCTATTACAAAAATTGGTGATAAACTAATAAACTTATTTACTTACCTCTTGTTTGGAATGAATCCACGATTACTGATTTTTTCTTTAAAAGTAATTTCACCGAAATAAATGAAACGTAAAAAACGTGCGATATTTTTCCTTTCGTTGAGGTTTGGTTCGAAAAATCAATAATATTTATTTTTTATTGCTTTTCTGTCATCATTTCCAATAATTGTGATATCAAGTTCGTAATTATTTAATTCTCACGTTTATGATTAACCAGAAGTTGCATTTTTTTTAAACGGGAATTTGTGTTTTTTTTTCAAACAGGAAGTAGTGTTGGGATTGACCGAGAGGTACCGGTTGTACGCTAACGATGAGGAGATATGTAGAAACTGTACCTCTTTTGCTCTGCACAAGGAATACCTCATTCTGACTACTTTGACTCACACTTGCCGCTGCGTGCCCTTCACTTGTGGTTTAAATGGTATGTATGCACCTTTGTATGCCCACTCTGTATCTTGACACTAGGCGGAGGAGTTGCACAAGCAGCCAATGGCTAGAGGGCGGAGGAGGTCAAGTGACCCAACGGCCATGTGTAGAGGAGTAAACCTTCCAAATCAGGAGTGGAGCTCCAAAGGCGGACTAGTGCAACATGCTCACTGACTCCGGCAGCTCCTGCAGGCAACCTGGTACCAAACGTATCGCTCCACTTTCCTTTGAACTACACCAGCGAGGAATACAGGGGGTTCCTGTTGTCTGAGAAACTCAGAATCTCCAAACACCTTGCCCAGGCGTGCGCCCTGGAGACATCCAAGGATCGGACTGCTCAGCCACAGTCGACGCTGCAGCCCCATCAATGTGATCAATAACTGACTCTCTTGGCGCACACTCCATTGTCTTCTGAGACAGAAGGATGCCAACCATGCACCTTTGTAGCTTACGGATCTCTTTCTTTTTATTCACCTTGGACATTTCCAATGACTTTTCACTTTATCACGTATAGTAAGTGCTCGCTTAACGGCACCAATGTGTTCAAGCGAAACGTTGTTAAACGAAACCAAGACTTCCGTAGAGAATAACATAAAAGAATTCAGATACGTTCCTGAAGCATTTTGCTGGAATGCATTAGCGTCATTAAACGAGGACTTACTGTACTTTCATTTTCATATTTATATGAGATCAAATGGGTCCGCCTTGCATCCAATTAGTCTTACAACCAATCGGTTGCAACCGAATATGGCCTTAAGTCGATGACTACCAATACAGTAAGTCCTCGCTTAACGACGCTAATGTGTTACAGTGAAATGCGAGGTTTAGAGAAATGTCGTTAAATGAAGTCAAGACCTGCATAGAAAGTAATGTAAAAGAACTGAGATATGTTGCTTCATTCCAGTTTCTCGATCTTTTTCTTGTTGGAGATTTCCAATGATTATTTGCTTTATCGTACACAGTAAGTCCATGCTTAACGACGCTAGTGCATTCCAGAAAAACGCGACGTTAAGCAAAACGTCGTTAAACGAAACCAGTGCTTCTGTAGAAAGTAATGTAGAAGAATTTAACACTGCCATTTTTGTTTATAAGACTAACAATGGCATATTTCCTACATATTTCAAGAATCCTGTAATTAAGAATGTCAAATCACATAATACTCGCTATAATGATTACCAACTCTGGTACTGCAGAACCAATATTGCAAAACATTTCATTAGCCATAGCGGATCTAAACTTTGGAACTCACTACCAGCCAATGTAAAGTACCAGTGTAACATTAACCGCTTTAAAACATCAGTTAAACTATATCTGTTTGCTTCTTATATAAACTAGTTTGATAACCACCTACTGTTCCTGTGTGACACAACAGTCACAACTTTGTGTTCTTTCTGAGCAGAATCCAGAGTGCTTCGTCATCTCGTGAGTCGAATCTCCACAAGCCGCTCTTCCTACCCTTTTGAACATTCTTTTATCCATCACTTCTCTCCTTACTTTGCACAACTCTTTTTGTTAAATTTTTCTAAAAACCTTCGGTTTTTTTTTTGTTCTTTTTTTCTCATTATTTTGACGTGTTTATAATGGTGCAAGCACCTAACAAGTTTTACTTCTGGTTTTTGCCATTTATTATATGCACGCTGTCATATCAAAATATAATCATTATTATTAATAGCTGTTTTACTTAGTGTATCTTGATATTGCATTTGTATTTACACTTCCAAATAAATTTATTATTATTATTATTATTAAGAATCGAGATACGTTCGAGAAGCAAAATCGATGCTGATCGAATCATATAAATTAAGCTTTTTATGAGTTTTATTTCTATTTCTACTGATTAAGTGTCTTGTTCCTTGGTAGATTACTACTAAGTTCACCTGTTGTGAGGGTAGATTACTTTCATTTTAGAATTCCGCCTGCCCAATGTCTACAATAGACGTAATGGGTTTACGAAGGTGTTCGTGATGATGACGATGATACTGGTGATGATGATGGTAGAAGTATTGTTGACTATAAACAGAAAATGGGGTCTTTACAGTGCTGAAACTTTAAACTGTATTACCAGTCCCGTTTTTTATCTTTGTACTTGCAACTAATGGGTCCAACTATTCACTCTTCTTGTAAAAAGCGTAATCGCCCATCTAGTTACTGAAATGACCTGTATGCTGCTTATTATGAAACGGAAGAGCCAAAAATTAGTTGGCAATTGCAAATTGCATTGAAATCTGCAACTGTCTTAGCATTGCAATTCTGGTATTTCTCGTTTGCAGAATTGCAGGGCCGACTGAACGACAAATCATCGATCCTGGACCAAGACGAGACGCTGAGGCGGGTGGAACGCGGGTCTGCAATCGTTACCGTGGTAGCGGATGACACCAAGCTCATCCTGCAGATGCCGAGGGGAAACTTGGAGACGATCCACCCGCGAGCGTTGGTGTTGTCTGCCACGCGCCACCATCTGGACAGGTATTAATTAGTTTGATTTACGTTTGATGAGACTCTTCTTCTGCATTTACTGTTTAAATGTGCGATGTTAAGAAAATGGACTCTACGTCATATGACGTCCACTGTTAAAGGAAAACCGAAGATTGTTTAGACTCGATCTCATTTTACTTTACTGGCCAAAATATACATTTTCTTCCCTATAAAAGTTAACAATTGTTCCTTATATTTGAATAATTAGCTTAGAAAGTTAATTAACAGCAACCGAACACAGCTATTGTTTACGTCACAAACTAACCACAGTTTGTGCAATGGCAGGCGTCTTCCCTTGTGTGTCAAGCACATTTGCATAAGTGTTACAATACTGTTTAAACACATGATGTCATGAAAAATGGGCTTTACATGATATCACGTCAGTGACTAACACTGCAGTTCATGATCATGCTTATCACGGTACCGCCTTCTATTTGTCGGCCACGCGAATGTGACAAAAAGGCACCACTGCCAATCTTGGTAGATTCACTGAGCCGCTAGCTTTGCTTTGAAAGTTTAACAAAATTTGAGTATCCGAGGTAATTATTATTTAATCTAAGCTCTGATTTAAAATAAGCTATTGTAGTTTTTAATATTTTAGAGCATTCTTTGTTCTGAACTGATGTTTACACAATCGTCCGGTTTTATCTCGTGCTTGCTGTGAGAAAGTAACTTGCTGTAAATTGTAAACGCTGTATTTTACTGTGCTCTCTAGTTTGAACACGCTTTCCAGTTACTTAGCGAATTAACTTAGTGGGTAAACTCACTAGTCTGAACATGTGTTAGAGAGGTTTCGGCGTTTGAATTTGAATGACTGGAACGTTAAACCTCCAATTTCAGTGCATCATACGCGCATGAGAATCGGATTTTCTCAGCTAAACTACGACCTTTTCTCTAAAGGCTGTAAAGATAATAACGGTCATCCAGTATTCCCAAATTGTAAGTGTGGATTTCGATTTGAGTCTGTTGAACACTTTTTGTTGCACTGCCCATTGTATCAACAAACTAGGGATGTTATGTTTGATAAATTAAATGAAATACTTCTGCCTGAAAATCTTCATATAACTGCCTTAGGAACTAATGATCCGTTGAAGTTGTTATTATTCAGAAAAGATGAATTTAACTATGTTGCTAACTGTAAAATATTCCAATGCATACATGACTTTATATTACGTACTAAACGCTTCCAGTAGTTTCTATCTGATATGAAGTGCATCAGTCTTAAATAATCGTACATTAATATTTTCTAACCGTCATTTTGTCTAATGTAATCTTGTAGTAAAACTTGTCAGCTTGTGTAGTTATAGTCAATTCTTACTGTAAATGTTTTTGTAAATAGTGTATAAAGTCTGTTGTGGTGAGGATCCTAAATCATGTTGTTCAAACTGTCTGATCCAATCCTATGATAAATTATGTTTAAGCTAACGACTGGAAATACTAGCTAAGCATTTTATTTTTAGCTTGGAATTTTCCAAGGCGCTAACTCTAATGAGAAAGCATCGTATCAACATGAACCTGATCTATGATCACGCTCCAGATGTCTTTCTGCAGAACATTCGCACTTTTGTGCAACAAATCAATGACGTCAACAATATTAACTTGTTCATCTCTGATTTGCAGTAAGTGAAACTTTCTGTTACTGGTGCGCGAGAATTAATGCCCTCCCCCAAGTTTTCCGTTTTTCTAATTTAATGAACAATTTGCTGCTTTCACTTTGGCTACATTACAGTCGTGGCCAAAAGTTTAAGCCCACCTGTGATTACGACGTGAATTTTGAGCTTTTTTGGTATTCGATACCATATATTTTCCCTCATTTTGGACCGATTCGTACACATGATGGCTCATTAGGAAGGTAATTGAAAATTACAAATAAATGTTTATGTTGCGCATGCGCAGAACCTACGAGATGATGACGTCATCGCATTGATGACGTCATCAGTACGGTTGCGGGAATTGTCTTAGATGCGCTTTCGGCAGTAACTTCCTCCCCAGTCGACTGATTATGTTGGATGGTAATTCTAATGAAAGGTAAGAGGATGAGTGATCAACTGCGCATGCGCAACATAAACATTTATTTGCAATTTTCAATTACCTTCCTAATGAGCCATCGTGTGTACGAATCGGTCCACCTTCAGGGAAAATATATGGTATTGAATACCAAAAAAGCTCAAAATTTACGTCGTAATCACAGGTGGGCTTAAACTTTTGGCCATGACTGTATTTACTTGTT
This sequence comes from Tubiluchus corallicola, assembly GCA_030141605.1. NCBI lineage: Eukaryota > Metazoa > Priapulida > Priapulimorpha > Priapulimorphida > Tubiluchidae > Tubiluchus > Tubiluchus corallicola. Next base: position 3,526 of record JAQGDQ010001245.1, on the reverse strand, counting down.
TCTAGAAAATTAAAACGTTACAAATTGCGTTAAATGCAGTGTCTATGTTTGGCAGAAATTTTAGCTTTAATGCCTGTGATTGAACAAGATTCTAACTTCTGTAAAAAAACAAGATTTCCAAGAGATTTCCTGTCATCATGTCCTCTTCTGAGGACGAGGACTTTTTTTCCTAAATTATTTTCATTTTTCACCTGTGGGTGCAATAACTGCCCAACCACAGAAATGGTCTCAATCTAGAACAACACCTGGGGGATCAGCTTATTGAGTTGCATTAAATTCAGTTGCAGAATAATGGCGCGTTCAGACATAGAGACTTGTTGCGCAGCTCTATAAGAGTAAAGCTGCAACATGTGAACAACTTCAACTTTTTTCACAACATGTTGTGCAACTTCTCTCTGAGAGCAGAGCTGCAACATGTTAACAGCTTTGCAAATTCTCTCACAACATGTTGTGCAACTTCTCTCTGAGTGTAAAGCTGTAACATTTGAATAGCTTTAGCCCCTTCTCTCACAACCTGTTGTGCAACTTGTTGAATGCAAACTTGCACAGGAACTCTCTGCAATTCTGGCTGAGTTTGCCGTAAGTTGTGAGAGAAGTTGCTAAGCCGTTCACACCTGCAAGTTTACTCTTAGAGAGAAGTTGCGAGTAAACTCTTCACGTGTGAACGCACCCCTACTATGGACAAAAGTCGTTTGCGGCAGCGACCGGATTTGCAATTGGATCCGGTCAGAATAGCTTCTAAAGCCACGTTTTTTTCGTTGAAATCAGTGAAGAAGACTCAACGGTTACGATGTATCCCGGACCGTATGAGAACCGTAAGCACGTCGATGGGAAAGTGGACGTTGTCTGCGATGCGCTAAGGTGTACCCTTGATGACCTTGATCCTGATAAATTCTTTCTGTGCGTTCTTGCAACGCATGTCAAGAAAAAGAAACCGGAATTGGAAATGGCGCTCATGAAAGTTCGCAAATTAAAAGGTCGGTATGAGATCTTCGCGATTTCTTACGGTTTTGTCCAATTTTGTAATTATCCTGAAAATCGTATTCTGTTTTCGTTAGCACATTTGCTAACACTAGCACACTTGTCAAGTTAACAAACAATACAGTATGTAATTTACATACATGTATATTTACGTACATATACATATACATATATAAATATATATATATGTATACACATATGTATACGTATATAAAAGTAAATGTATATTATATGTATGTATATATACATATATAAATATATATATATACATACATATAATATACATTTACATTTATATACGTATACATATGTGTATACATACATGTAATACATATTTACATACATATACATATACATATATGTATACATACATATAATATATATTTACATACATATACATATATGTATACATACATATAATACATATTTACATACATATACATTTATATACATATACATATAATATATATTTACATACATATACAGATGCATTTACACATATATATATATATATATATATATGTATATATATATGTATATATATGTGTATATGTATGTAAATATGTATTATATGTATGTATATATATACGTATATGTATATATATGTAAATATATATATATATGTATATACATACATATGCAGTCATATGCATATACATATATATATAATATACATTGCGTTTTTTATTTTCTTTTTTTAATTAATTCACTTATGTAAATTAGTATTCGTAAATAATTGCACATAGGAATTTTGACATTAATTTGTTTCTAAAATTCATTTAAAGCCTTTGCAATGCATTCTAATGTGATGAGTGATCACTCATACTTCTATAATAGTAATAGGCTACACCCGACGGCTAATTGACTCGGCCGGTTAATTGGGTCAAAACACTTTCATCCCAAAGTGAGTCCATTAATCCATTTGTATGTACAACTGCCCTATATTTGCAACAAAACTGTCTGAAATGAATAGATCTGCATTCAAAGCTCGGACATTCCACAAACCTACTGATAAATAAATGTTAGTGTCTCTGAGAGGCATTTATGACAAATCTTCAAAAGTCTCAGTTGAATTTCATGTGAGCCACTGATATTTATTTCTGCAATATTTAAAAATGAAAATAGAAAAGCAAAAGTGACTGACATTGGCTAATTTTATGAAAAGTTACATAGTTTAGTTAGATTGACAGTTATTTAGTCCATTCAAAAATATCAATGAATAAATCAAAATAAAAATTAATAGAAATAAACTTACATCGTTGCGGCATATCTAATGATAAATTTCGTTAGCTTGTACAAGACACATGTTCACTCATACTACAGAACAGCATAATGAAAACATAACTGCGTCAATGCCCACACTTTAAACTTACCAGCTAGATGGAGCCACCTTGGCTACAAAATTAAAATTAATATTAAGTCAAGTTCACACTGGCCTTAATATGTCGTTTAGGATGAATAATTCTTTTGTGTTTCTACAGAATCGCCAAAGGAGGCGTCCGTTTCCGTGGAAGCAGCCATGAAGTTTCTCTTGTACCTGATCGACGTAAACGAGCTGTTCAACGTCGCTCTGGGAACGTACGACTTTGACTTGGTCATGATGGTGGCCGAAAAATCGCAGAAGGTAACTTTTTGTTGTCTCCATCTGCTCCCGTAACTTGCAGCAACAATCCGCAAAAAACGTATTACACATACTCAGAACTACGATCGGTAATGTGCGCACATCCCACATAGTTTTTCGCTACTTTTCCTTGCCACTTGATGACAGTAATAGGTTGACAGATATATATAAGCATTATCGTAAGCAAAAAACGTATTAAACATACAGTCATACCTCCATTTTCGAATGTCTCCGTATTCGTACGAATTGGTTTTCGACCTGAAAATTCGAGTTGAAATTGTCTCCATTCTCGACCAGAATTTCGGTACTCGGCCAACCGCCAAGCACGTGATCAATGCATGCGTGGCGAGCTGAGTAGAGCCGAGCGTAACCGACCACGCCCGAGAGTAGTGACACACGTGTTTCTGCTCTTGCTTACGTATGCCATCACACTGCTAGCAACACGTAAGGTTTTTTCATGCAGGAACAATTATGTTTTTCTTTCAAAGTAATTCTATCATGTTTTTCTTATCAATTATATCATATCTACTGTTTGAATAAGTATTCTTGCATTATTATTTTAGTAATACTTTACAGTTCATTTGGTGCTTGAGAACGGATTATTTGCTGTTACATTATTTCTCATGGGAATAAATGATTCCGGTACTCAACCAAATCGGTTTTCAAACACTTTTTAGGAACGAATTATGGTCGAAAACCAAGGTATGACTGTACTCGGAACTATGATCGGTAATGTGCGCACATCCCACATAGTTTTTCACTACTATTCTTTACCACTTAACGACAGTAATAGCTTGACCGATATATGTAAGCATTGTCAAAGTCAAATTACACGCAAATGCTACAAATAAAATATAATTCATGTAACAGAAAAGGCGCTTAAACATGACTAACACAACAAGCTCAGTTATTTTCCGATTTCAT
>JAQGDQ010000974.1:0-72500 GCA_030141605.1 Tubiluchus corallicola | reverse complement strand
ATGTAGAGAACGGGAACGGGAGGAGGGGGGTGCTGGGTATGGATAGATAGCCCGTTCAGCGGTGGGTGTAGTAGGTATATTTAGAATTCCCGAGAGGGCCAGGGCGCCCCGCAACGGGCGTTTTCCCGGACACAACTCGCGATTTTTTCGAAATTTTGACCAAACGGCCTGTGGAAAAAACGTTCTAGCGGCGCTTGGTGGGACTCTCGGAAGGAGATATGGGGCTCTTTGCTAAGAGGAAGGACGGGGCTACACGATGATGTGGGCTATATGTTAGGACAGGTCCACCGAGAGGAGTATCGACGAGTTAATTAGGTGTTCAATTTTCCGCAAATTTTCGTTAATATTAATATTCTTTTTATATATATTTATATATAAGATTCGAGGCTACAGCTTCGACGACGGCACCATTTGTGGCGATCTATACATCAAACGAAAGGTCTCGATCTAGTGTCGTCTCATTGGGGGTTTATTTTTCGAATTGGGCCCACCGCGAGGAGGGGGGGGGGCGAAAAATATCCAAAAATGGCCATTTTTCGGCCGTTTTTTGCAAAATTTATACCTCTTATTTCTGAAGAACTGGAATGGGCCGAGGGTGGTGCTGGGTATGGATAGATAGCCCGTTCAGCGGTGGGTGTAGTAGGCATATTTAGGATTCCCGAGAGGACCACGGCGTCCCGCAACGGGCGTTTTCCCGGACCCAACTCGCGATTTTTTCGAAATTTTGACCAAACAGCCTGCGGAAAAAACGTTCTAGCGTCGCCTGGTGGGACTCTCGGAAGGAGATATACGGCTCATCAGAAAGAGAAAGAACAGGGCTACACGATGATGTGGGCTATATGTTAGGGCAGGTCCACCGAGAGGAGTACCGACGAGTTAATTAGGTGTTCTATTTTCCGCAAATTTCGAGACAATTTTCGCTTAGAAAACTGTGCTGACCGCATTCCATTGTGCTGACGTCATCCATTGTACTCTGTCTATAACTTTAATTCAGCAAAAAGCTGCTCTGCGTTAGATAAACATACAGTAGGCAGCAGTAAACGCTGCTGGCTTTGGGTTAGATAAACAGACATACAGTAGGCATGATGTTACGGGCTACAGGTTTTGCGTTAGGTAGGCAGGATGTTACGGGCTTTGTGTTATAAATGAGGACTGTGTAGGATGTTCGCGTATTATTGATTACACGTGTATTTATACGCAAAATTTTTTGCGGGGCCTTTGCTAGTATATATATTAAGGTTTGAAGTGTGAAGGGCATGATATAGTTGAATGATGTACTATGTACTGTACATCGTGCAGAGTGAGTTGTCGTTGAAGGCTTACAAGCAAAATCTGGGTCTGGCTAGCAATTTATTATTGATTCGTTAAGAAACGGTTTTCAACAATAAGGGACACATACCAAGCCTAGTTAACTTGTTGCCAACATTTTTGCGGTATTGCGGATACTAGGATATTCAATTTCACTCAATACGCGGATTTTGGTGGATGGGCATATTTACAGCAGCGGATTTTGCGGCTGCGGATAAACAAGAAAGTGATATCCGCCCTCAATGACGGCAATCTGTAGTAGTTTCTCGCTAATATCTTTCGGGGTACGGATCCATATTTTTAGTTGCTGCAGTCCGGATCCATACCTGGGCTTTAGTCACCAGGGCCTATTTCAAGGGGAGAAGGGGGGATACTTCCCCGGGGCCTCACCCTCCAGGGGGGCCTCACGCCAAGGTAACATTTTTTGCTTTATGCGAACATACTGCCTCCTCTCTCCCTCTTTCTCTCTCTTGCCGCACGCGCGCCGTTTGCCAGTATTGACAAGTATTAAGGACTGGCCTCGAGAATAAAGCAGTTTTTCTTTCAATTGTTCTTTCCTTTAACAACGGTATAACTCCATGTTTTCTCCGAAAATGCTTCTCCGGCCTTCTAGCAGTTCAAAATTTTTCTGGGCGCCAACCATGGTGGCGCCCGCCCGCCCGCCCCCCCCCCCCCCATGGGGCCTCACATGCCCCACTTCCCCGGGCCTCGCTTAGGCTGAAATAGGCCCTGTTAGTCACTGCCTTGATTTTTTCGATCTCCTATTGCCTACACTGGACAGGCAGAATTCTAAAATAAAGAAAAATGTCTTCAAGACAGGTAAACAGCAAATCCAGCAAAAAATTAGATGATGCTATGCCAGTGGCTTGTCAGCATGACTTCCAACAAAATTTATGATAAGTACAAACATGTGACAATTGTTACATGATACTTGTTATTAAAGTAAAAACTCAGCTTTAAATTTAGAATAAATTCTGATCAATTTTAGGGAGAAGTCACAGTGGTAGAATTTCAACTATGTCTATTATTCCTTGTTTCTATTGAAAGAGATCAATCTACTAAATTTCTCGGTGTAATCCTGCATGAATATCTTGATAGGGATCTTCATGTTAAAATGGTTAGCCTAAGAACTGCTACAAAAATTTGAATAATTTCTCAATATAAGCCATAGCTTATGTATTGATAATAATATGAATATTATACTAGAACATAGCACACTTTCTATATAGAACTCATTATAAATTGCTTCCAGATTTTTGATAACCCTATAAGATTGAATATGAAGCATAATAATACATGTAGCAAAAAAATTTTTAGATTATGTTCGCCTTTAATTTGGACCTAGCAACATTAAAAATGAACATAACTCAAACAAAAAATATACCACTTGTAATTGTTTCTACAAATTCATCATTCAATGCAACGTGAAGTGAAAGCATCGAAGGAAATGAGGAAAAAGAAAAAGTTGCAGAAGTAAGAAGTAAGTTCACTTTGGCCGTTTTGAAAGTGCCTGATTTGCCACCTCTTTTACACATTGCCCTGTTGGTTGTTACAGCTTGTTAACATTACTAAAATGTTGTAGTAATTCTAATCCTTGCATCCTGTCATTCTCCATTATTTCATCGTCTTTCTCACAGCATCTTCTCACTCATTACCTTTTAGGCTTTCATTCCTTCTTTTTATATGTAACTTCTGCACCCGTTATTCCATATACCACCATAAGCTAAAGATGTAATTTTGTATAAGACATACCACATCTGTATCAATGGCTCTTGGAATAAATAAACAAACACATCAAGACTTTACGATGCCCTAGTCTGATAGTGCTGTTTCACCCATCCTATTGTAAATTTATCATTGCTTATGTAATGAAAATATTAAACAATTATTTGTGGTGTGTTAGAAACACTATTAACCTAGTTTCTACGTTCTCATTATTAATTACATGTATTTGCAAACCGCTTATATTCAAGCAGGTTGCACAACTCCTTGTTGTGTAATACCTTGCACCTGTTCATTATGTGGCACTTATATAAAACTGCTTTAAGTAACTGCCTGTGGTGTGTTATAAAATGCGTCCTTTACATGAATATGAAAGTATACACGCTTTCCGAGGAAAACAAGAATTTTGCCTAAAATGTGACGTCCCTAAAACTTTGGCGCCCTAGGCTATAGCCATCTAACTGTCATAGATACTGAGCATCTAACTGTCAAATTAATGTTGTGTGTTAAGTTTATTTACATACACATAGTCTTCAAAAAAGATCATACCCGGACAGGGCAGTTTCCAGTTTCTTGTCTAACACTTCGTTTTCATCCACGTAACGACACAGCTGCTTTGATAAACCCTCAAGCTGTTCAGATTAATTATGTCTGTCTATCGAGTACAGCAGCATTGTCTACATACCGCGGTTATATTAATCGACACGCGGTATATGTATTGATCGATTCACCTCTGAGTTTGTCTGTTTGGCAACATAACGAATATAGTTTACATAAGCACTCATCCTAGCATGACGTGGCGAGGGTGGCGACTTAACGAGGTAAATATCAAAACAGGAAATACGTGCTGGTACTTTCTATGGCGAGAGACGAATTTGGCGGCATAACGAGGGGCGAGATAACGAGGCTAGACTGTATTTAACATATTTAATTTAATTTTGGGGTATGTTGGTTTGTTGTCTCGCTCCGCATGTAAACAAAGATGGCGACGTCCTGACGCTGTTCATGCAAGTTCATCGTAATTATTAGAATCGCCGCTGACTCCATTCTTAGGGCGTTTATTAGCTAATTTACCGTTGTCAAAGGTAAAATAGCTGTTCTTCAGAACAATTAAGGCAAGGGGAGGTGAGCAAGTGTAGAACACTACACTGGTATTTTGCTTTTCGAGTAAGGCATTTGTGGTGTTGAGGTGATTGTGTTTTGTTTGTATCATCTGTGAACAGTGCAGCTGTGACATGAGAAAAACTGATATAGAACTAGGCCAAGTATCGTATAGTATTTTATCTTAGTCAGCATTTTCAATGCTGTTAGAGACTGTGTTTTCAAGACAATGCATACAATTTGTTAATAAGAAACCTACTGATCGTTGTAAGTCAAGTTTTCTCATTTTCACATATGCACGAATCACTGCTGAAGACTTAAAAGAAAATGCTGCTTAGGTAAAATACAACGTACAACAGTAATTATGATATTACATAATAATTTAAACGTAAACGTGAGTTTATTATAACTGACAAGTGCACCATATAGCAATTTTTTTAACATTATAACAATATAACATATAACAAAACCAAAGAACGTTTCAGCCATAAATTTTTAGTAAATTCAAATTGAGTATAACACATTAATACAGGACAATGAGTCTGTGCAGGACACCTGAGGATAGGATTAGAAGTGAATAATAACATAATAAATTACCTACAATTAATGTCAAATAAATTAACTACAATTAACGTAACATGATCATATATGCAACCGAATTAAGTAAAGAGGTAGTAACGAGAAAAATAGTTTGTTTATTAAATGTTCAGCTAGGCAAGTAACTATAGTACATGTAAACAAAGCAAGCTGTTTCATACATATACTTTCTAAAATGTACATTACATAGCAACATTGAATACACAATATCAAATTTAGACAATATAAATTTCTGCAACGTGATTCAAATGCTCATGTGTGGCACAAAATCAAATGACGCTGTACATTCTTGCATAGTCTCGTATGAAAAATAATTTGTCTATTAAGAAAACTACAGAAATGTAATATAAACTTTCAATACAAAAAAGGGAAAACATTTCACAATGTAAGTCATGATAGATAATGCACAGATAAATGACCAATGTGTGGCAGTTAAAAAATTTTACTCGTACTATTTATTCAATGCTTTTGTAAAAGCAAGGTTTTGTTACAAATTAATTGAGTAAGCTAATCTATGATTGATTCTAAACGACTATAATTACACAAACTGGTGTTGCGCGTTAAGATAAACAGAGCGCTATCCATTAGGGGTGAGCATTCTCTACCAGAAAGCGAAATCGAATCGAACCGAATTTCTGACTTTCAAATTCGAATCGAACCGAACTTCAGTATTTCGAATTCGAACCGAATTCGAATTGAGATTGAAAGATTTTCGAACTAGTTTTTGAACCACCAGTAAAAATTAGTCTTGCAAAGATCAAGCATATCACTAGATTTTGTTCTGGAATAAAACGACTAGTAATTTGTTTAAAGTTGTGCGCAGAAATCACAGCTAAATTATGCTAATTGCATGATGTTTCAATCGTTTTAGTGATAAAGAACATATGATTGAACAAGTGACTGAAGTGCTGAATTATTCGAATCTATAGTTTTGGATTCGAATCGAGTTCGAACTAAAAAAACTCGTTCGAATCGAATTCGAACATTCGATGCTCACCCCTACTATCCATACAATAACAGATGAGGAAACATTTCACATTACGATCACCATTAATAAATGCAAAAATATTTTTGTACACTTCCTATTAAAATGAAATTATTTAGAGGAAAATCTCAGAGGAAAGAAATCATGGATAATATGAAAGATGTTCCAGAAAGCGTGTAGGTAAGTATAATGATAAGTTTATATGTCAGATTAAACTTAAAACATCCTGCAACAGTATTCTTAAGAAAATTGTCTAAGTATACTTTAAGAAATTACCAAAGGACATACATAAGCACTCATCCTAGCATGACGGGGCGAGGGCGAGAAGCGAGGGTGGCGACTTAACGAGGTAAATATCAAAGCAGGAAATCCGTCCTGGTACTTTCTATAGCGAGAGACGAGTTTGACGGCATAACGAGGGGCGAGATAACGAGGCTAGACTGTATTCAAATTCATACAATATAAGCTTTGGTTTACATGTGTGTGTTGGCCAGCTAGCGCGCAAACTATTCTACCTCTCACTGACAACTATGGCTGGACTGCAGAACAAAATCACTTTGCTCGAGATCTTGTTTGTATCTTCTCTTCATCATTAGTGATGACTTTCTTCTCAATGATCTTTTCTGCTCATAGATTTTGACCTTTTTCAGCTGTCCAGGTGAAACACAAAGACGAGACTTGGAACCACCACAAAGTGGAGGCTTTGATATTCTCAACCTGCTTGCTTTAGTGTGCTTGAAGGTTACTTTTCTTGGTGACGAGGACAACTGAAGAGTTTCTTCCATTACTGCAGTAGGCGAATGAGGGGGCCTCTCATTCTCGCGCACTATTTTTGTCTGAGGACTAGCTGTAAAAGCACTCTTGGACGTGTGTAAAAGCTTGCTGGAAGGAACTAATGCCTCGTTTTCCACCTGCAAATGGTGAACATGTAGATTTTTATTCGCTCGCGGAATTGCGTTTTCCTTACCTACATTGTCAAATAAACGTTTATCACTTGTTTTACTTACTGAGCTGCTAGTGCCTACTGTTGTCGATTCACCCTCATCATATTCTAACTGTTTTAAAGTTTTAATCATCTTTACGTCTGATATTTTGCTGGCTCTAGTTCTTTGCTTCTTATCAAAAGAAATTTTTCGTATGACACGACTTTTATCAGATAAACTCGTTATCGACTTAGAAGACTTTTGGTTGTATCGGCTACATGAAGTTTTTTGAAGCTTTGGTGAAGGCTCGTCCACATTCTCATCACCATAACGCACAAGAAGAGATTTTGTACTGATAATAGGTGCACTCTTATCTCTACTTCTTTTGATGCCACGACACATAAGAGTTTCTCTAAATTCCGTACTTGGCATAGACATTCTAGTTTGTGGACTGGTACTTAACGTGTTTGTTTGCATTGGATCATCCCCCTTCAACAATGGGCTTATTTCCACATAACACATTTTCTTAATTTTTGCATCGTTTACTTCTGCATCCACTTTTAATTCCACTTTGTCTGAAGTTTGTCTAACATTGCCCTCAATCATATCATGCACATTTGCTTCCACATTATCTGAGCTTTTTTTACTGGAGTTCTTACTCCTCTCGTCAATATCTGCTTTTTCACTCGTTGGAGTTTCGTCAACAGAGTATTTGTTTCTGTCAACCATGTCTGCTTCCCTACTCTTTATACCACCAGTTATGTCACAGTTTCTTTCATTAACTTCTGCTTCAGATTTTTCTGCAGTTTCTTTATTAAGGTTTTTGTTCATATTATCCGAGTCTACTTCTATTCTTTCTGAAGAAACCTTAACAGGCACATCACTGCCAACGTTGTTTTCTCCTGCTTCTATTTTCATTGCTGTTTCTTTAGCAGAATCTTTCACTTTTTTTAATTCTTCTCCAATCGCGTGCTTACGGCCGGATTCCTCATCATAATTATCTTCATGCACCGGCATACTAATTTCGTCCGTTTCTTCACCGTCGTGATCAGTGTCCAGTGTTGCCACAATTTCAGCACCACTTACTTTGCCACGACCAGAAGTAAGGTTAAGATTATTTTTTATATCAGTAAGTGTACTTAATTTCACAGAACAACTGATTACTTCTCTGCAGGCACCATTACAACCAAACTCTGTGTTCACGTTTTGCGCGGATACGCCAATTGAATCACGAGAATCTTCAACTTCCAAGCTATCTCTGCTTATTGCATTAGTGTCGCATTCCACAGCATTTGTTAAATCTTGTTGTCCATGTTGTTCATCTACTTGTTCCTGGATGCTGTTGTCACAAACATCTAAACTGTCACTACTTAACACACGTGCATTACATTCTAAGGAATCGGTTATATCTTGTCCCTCACTTGCTTTCTCTTCTCTATTGATGTCATGGTTAGGGTCACTACTACCATCGTTGGAAGAGTTTGTTATTATTTCTGGCGGCTTATCAGTAACGGAACTGCCAAGGTTTTGTAAATTTCCTTCCGTGTCTTTGTGCAAGTTTTCTTTGATTGAAAGATCAACAGTACAGTAGACACTAGCTTCAGGCAGCGCTACTATACACCTATCCTTAACAATCTTTCTTTCATTTGACACATTGACAACAACTTCCTTCTCTGTTTGCAGTCCAAAATTATCTGCAGACTCAGCATAAGAACCAAATGGCAAAGTGTCATTAAGCAGTAAATGATGATTAGCATTGACTGAAAGTTGTGATTGCATGTCAACAGACTTAACAATTTCCTGACGACTTTGACAAGTAAACACTTCGTCGTCGTCGTCATCATATGCAGATATGACAATTTTTGGCACGGAACTTACTTCATTTGTTACATGAGAATCAAAACCACTACCACAAACATTATTTCTATTCTTGATTATAGTAGGAATATTATCAACTGCTTCATTAACATGATTCGTGCCGGTATTAACCAAGCTACCTTCGGGCACACCATATCTAGTTCTAAGTAGAACGATGTCTTCATCTTTATCCTTGAGCTTGTTATTTGCCATTTGAAGAGCCTGGCTGGTTTGCTCTTCGAGAATCTGTTGCTCCTTCGTTGCTGTTTCCTAAAAGAGAAATGACAGTTCATACAGCAAATTTAAAAATCAAATGATTTAATAACATATAACAGTGTAGCCTCGTTATCTCGCCACTGTCCGTCTAGGGCAAATTTTTGGCGAGGGGCGAGTATGGCGAGATAACGGGAATATAACGAAGTTAGTCTATATGTATATACATAATAGTTGATTAACATAGTGTTCCTCTATGTACATATAAAATATATTTCGCATTATGATACCAATCAACATTAAATCAGAAATGAAAAAATGTCATAAAAATTATCTTAGAATGTTACTTTTTATTTAAGAAACCTTTTTCGAGTATACACTTAAATGCAATAAACTTAGCAAAAGATTTAGAAATGTTCACAAATGAGTTACTGACGACTGAAATAATTCAGGAGACGACTGTTTCATTGATGATACACGCAAGCACTCAACACGACGTTTAATCAAACACAATCCTTGAATATCGTCGCGTGTGACTCATGTAAAGTTGCTCACACTTTGTGGCAAGCCAAATGTTCAATAATTAGAAACACCTGATATTTCTGTATAAAGCCGTATCTAAGTCAGAAACTAAGTCTTAGTCACTTTTAAGTCACTATCCATACAAGTGGCAACCCTGAACTCAAATAACTAACATTACTTATTAGTTGCTATTGTGATTCATTTCAATTTAATTTGCAGGTGATAGCTGTAATTGTTTCATGAGTGTGTTTGCTTAACTTAATTTAAGATATATTAGTATACTAATATAACAGTCCACCTTGGCACTCTCACTTTGTTCAGGAGTGCCATATACTCCACCAGAATTTCTGAACTGGCTTAAGGTAAACAATAGCATATTGAATATGGTGTAGGGTCTCTGTCTGGAGAAGTGTGGAGATTTTTGGTTTCTCCTTTTGTTACTGCACATTTGCAATAGCTTGAGCACTGAATGAAGTTTTCACGCTGGTACGACATTCACAAAGCTAAGAGCACATCTATGTTTTAGGGCCTTCAGTTTGATGAAGTTAACAGAGTACCATGAGTAAGAAGGAATAACTTAAGACTATTCTCGATCACACTGTCTTAGCACATTAACTTTATATTACAGGCTTTACTGTTATATATTATATTTGGTATCTCTTTGCCATGTTGCTTATTCTTGTTTGTACTGTACATGCATAATTGTCGTCATGTCTTAAATCAACATGTAAATTAGGAGATGTGCTTAATTCAGGATGGCTCAAAGCCACTTTTCTTTCGAAAAATTGAAAAATCGTTCTCAATGAAAAGCCATAAGCAAAAATTCTTTTAAATATATTTATTGTTATTCTTGGAATGGTATGCCCTAACACTATGTAAAATTTCAGCTTTGCTTTCTTGTCAAATATCATTTTGTAGCTTTTGAAGTGTTTGAGGTGTATTCATACAAAACCTTTCTTTAGACCTTTCCGTAATCCTTTCTTCATGCAGGACTCACTAGCCGTCTTAGGTTTACTCAGCCTTATTTGTGTACCTGGTTATGTACTAGGAAAAGAAGGTGGTCGAGCAATGGGCGAGCCTTGGGTGCTGAGGCTACAAAAATAGATGCCGTATCCATCTATCCTAATTAGCATTGGGTTTTCTTCTTCTTCTTTCCTTATGATACCCCAAAGAAAAAATGGTTCTCTCAAGTCAGGCAAACAGCATAGTCAGTTAATTTCTGTTCCACTGTCTGAGTTAGTAAAGCTGTAAATTACTAGATGAATAACGAATGTGTTTTTACTTGGCTGCTAGTACGGCAATTGGTTAGTGTTTTAACAGTTTTTTTAATTGCACAATTGTTGTGAATCAAATTTAAAATATAGAATTAATTGGAAATTAATTGAAACCATTGAATAATCAGATTTCGGAGATAAAACTACTCCTCCCTGGGTTTGATAGTGAAAACCATACAATTTGATTACAAGTGACTCACCCAGCTTGTAACTTGAATTTAATTTTTCACGAGTTCAAGAGTTCGAATCTAATGAGTTTAGATGACGTAGGTTAGTAAACAAGGAAGCGTAAGATTAAAAGAAGACGTCGCTTGTTAAAGAGTTGCATGCCAATTAGTGGACATAAAGTGTGTCCGGCGCTGGCCATTTGTTGATAAACAAGTCAGGAAGTTATTTTGTTAAAGTTCAGTACCAGTCATTACTGATTGTTAAACTAGCCTACCGAACATTATTCACTGTCTAAGGATGTAGGGTTGAGACTTCTGGTATACTAAATTATTTGAGGTGGTGCAATCCTTAGTGACCTTTACGCAATGCGTGAGTTGATGGCTTTCGCTTTATAAGCTAAGTAAAAGTTCAGAGTTGGCGCACACACATAGACACACGAGTGAGGATCAGAGTGGTGAGTTGCCGTTGTTTTTTTACGAGACGATCTGGAAGCAGACACATTCTTTAGCTCAGTGTGGTGATACTACTGCGTCATTTGCTACGACAAATCACTGATGCTAAGAAGTTTCGAGGAGGAATAAGGATCTGGTCAATAACGATTGTAAATTGGCCAGTCCTCAAGTTAAGTAGAATTACTTTATTTTACTGTAACTGTACCTAGAACTGTAATTGTAACAGTTGTGATTTGTAATCGCGTGTAACTTCAGCACCATAAGTGCGACATAGCAACTTGAGCAATAGTGTACGTTGAATAGTATCTCTTTGGAATCGAACTTAATTGTTAGTGCCCATCAGCGCAAAACACAAGAAATTTTACTGGTAATCTGACAAATTGTCTGCTTAATTTTACACCGTCTGCCAAAAGTTTGCATTTTTGTTGGCTTGGCAACGAGCATAGATCCCTACAATTTTTACATGCAACTCTGAATGAAAAACGCAGTGCGTCAAAGACACTTGTGAAGTAACTAAGTAATATTGCCAGCGCAATGTGACAGCATGCGTATGGGCTAGCGTAAGGTAAAGAGCGAAAAAGTCAGATTAATGCCAGTATTTCTTTATTTTTTAACATTTAGGTAAAACCTGCGCTAATCTAACCAGATTCGCAGAAAAAGGCAATAGCGCGAATGTTAAATTGATATAACTGGATGCATGTACAAATTGTTTTTTAGGAAGCTGAAAATATGGAATTAAACGAAATGTTACAAGAAGCAGGAGAAACATTCCAAGAAAAAGATTCAAATATTAAGCACCTGGAAAAAATCATTGAACAGCTGATAACACTGCTTAACCAGCAAGAAGAACAACTAACAACACTGGTATGCTAACATTTTAACCTGAAACAAATCATATACGTCTTGGTATCATGGATTTGGCAAATTATTTTTATAAAGATTTGCATACTTTTGAGCTCATTTAGGAAACTGCTAACTACACAACTGTTTAAGTCAACTGAAAAAAGATATTAAAGTGGCTAAAGTTAAAATGTTATTTTTACTTTACGAAGTGCAAAAATCAATGTTGCCTAAAGTCATTGTGTTTAGCTAAAAACTGTATTTCAGATTTTCTTCATTGTCATAATTATACTTTTCCGTACATAGTTCCTGAAGTCTGTATTTTGAACATGGGGAAACTAACGTAATATGTTATTAAATCATTTTATTTTTAAATTTTTAGGAAACAGCACCGAAGGAGCAACAGATTCTCGAAGAGCAAACCAGCCAGGCTCTTCAAATGGCAAATAACAAGCTCAAGGATAACATCGTTCCATTTAGAACTAGATATGGTGTGCCCGAAGGTAGCTTGGTTAATACTGGCACGAATCAAGTTAATGAAGCAGTTGATAATATTCCTACTATAATTAAGAATAGAAATAATGTTTGTGGTAGTGGTTTTGATTCTCATGTAACAAAAAGAAGTAGTTTCCGTGCCAAAAATTGTCATATCTGCATATGATGATGACGACGAAGTGTTTCCTTGTCAAAGTCGTCAGGAAATTGTTAAGTCTGTTGACATGCAATCACAACTTTCAGTCAATGCTAATCATCATTTACTGCTTAATGACACTTTGCCATTTGGTTCTTATGCTGAGTCTGCAGATAATTTTGGACTGCAAACAGAGAAGGAAGTTATTGTCAATGTGTCAAATGAAACAAAGATTGTTAAGGATAGGTGTATAGTAGCGCTGCCTGAAGCTAGTGTCTACTGTACTGTTGATCTTTCAATCAAAGAAAACTTGCACGAAGACACAGAAGAGAATTTACAAAACCTTGGCAGTTCCGTTACTGATAAGCCGCCAGAAATAATAACAAACTCTTCCAACGATGGTAGTAGTGACCCTAACCATGACATCAATAGAGAAGAGAAAGCAAGTGAGGAACAAGATATAACCGATTCCTTGGAATGTAATGCATGTGTGTTAAGTAATGACAGTTTAGATGTTTGTGACAACAGCATCCAGGAACAAGCAGATGAACAACATGAACAACAACATTTAACAAATGCTGTGGAATGCGACACTTATGCAATAAGCAGAGATAGCTTGGAAGTTGAAGATTCTCATGATTCAATTGGCGTATCCTTGCAAAAAGTGAACACAGAGTTTGGTTGTAATGGTGCCTACAGAGAAGTAATCAGTTGTTCTGTGAAATTAAGTAGACTTACTGATCTAAAAGTAATCTTAACCTTACTTCTGGTCATGGCAAAGTAAGCGGTGCTGAAATTGTGGCAACACTGGACACTGATCACGACGGTGAAGAAACGGACGAAATTAGTATGCCGGTGCATGAAGATAATTGTGACGAGGAATCCGGCCGTAAGCACGTGATTGGAGAAGAATTCAAAAAAGTGAAAGATTCTGCTAAAGAAACACCAATGAAAATAGAAGCAGGAGAAAACAACGTTGGCAGTGATGTGCCTGTTAAGGTTTCTTCAGAAAGAATAGAAGTAGACTCGGATAATATGAACAAAAACTTTAATAAAGAAACTGCAGAAAAATCTGAAGCAGAAGTTAATGAAAGAAACTGTGACATAACTGGTGGTATAAAGAGTAGGGAAGCAGACATGGTTGACAGAAACAAATACTCTGTTGAGGAAACTCCAACGAGTGAAAAAGCAGATATTGATGAGAGGAGTGAGAACTCAGACAATGTGGAAGCAAATGTGCATGATACGATTGAGGGCAATGTTAGACAAACTTCAGACAAAGTGGAATTAAAAGTGGATGCAGAAGTAAACGATGCAAAAATTAAGAAAATGTGTTACGTGGAAATAAGCCCTTTGTTGAAGGGGGATGATCCAATGCAAATAAACAAGTTAAGTACCAGTCCAGAAACTAGAACGTCTATGCCAAGTACGGAATTTAGAGAAACTCTTATGTGTCGTGGCATCAAAAGAAGTAGAGATAAGAGTGCACCTATTATCAGTACAAAATCTCTTCTTGTGCGTTATGGTGATGAGAATGTGGACGAGGCTTCACCAAAGCTTCGACAAAAAACTTCATGTAGCCGATACAACCAAAAGTCTTCCAAGTCGATAACGAGTTTATCTGATAAAAGTCGTGTGATACGAAAAATTTCTTTTGATAAGAAGCAAAGAACTAGAGCCAGCAAAATATCAGACGTAAAGATGACAGATTTAAAACAGTTAGAATATGATGAGGGTGAATCGACAACAGTAGGCACTAGCAGCTCAGTAAATAAAACAAGTGATAAACGTTTATTTGACAATGTAGGTAAGGAAAACGCAATTCCGCGAGTGAATAAAAATCTACAGGTTCACCATTTGCAGGTGGAAGACGAGGCATTAGTTCCTTCCAACAAGCTTTTACACACGTCCAAGAGTGCTTTTACAGCTAGTCCTCGGACAAAAATAGTTGACGTTAATTGTAGTTGATTTATTATGTTATTATTTACTTCTACTGCTATCTTCAGGTGTCCTGCACAGACTCATTGTTCTGTATTAATGTGTTATACTTAATTTGAATTTACTAAAAATTTATGGCTGAAACGTTCTTTGGTTTTGTTATATTGTTATAATGTTAAAAAAATTGTTATATGGTGCACTTGTCAGTTATAATAAACTCACGTTTACGTTTTAATTAATATAATATCATAATTACTGTTGTACGTTGTATTTTACCTAAGCAACATTTTCTTTTAAGTCTTCACCAGTGATTCGTGCATATGTGAAAATGAGAAAACTTGACTTACAACGATCAGTAGGTTTCTTATTAACAAATTGTATGCATTGTCTTGAAAACATTTTTCTAACAAAGTCTCTAACAGTATTGAAAATGCTGACTAAGATAAAATACTATACGACACGTATACGCCACATATTCTGTCACGCAATAGAGAATCTTCCAACTGCCCAAATTCACGTGTACTAGCCAGCACTCTCAAAGCTGTTACATATTCATCAATAGTTTCAGAAGAACTTTGTACTCTAGTAAGGAATCTGTATCTTTCAACTGTTTGATTGGCAGTTGGAATACAATACCTTTCAAAGGCTGTAAACAAGTGTCCGGCAGTTCGTTCAGCTTCAGGTGTAGTTATATTTAATGTGGGATAGATTTCCCTACCTCTCTCTCCGATTAAATACAGAAAAGTCTTCTTTTTCACTTCTTCAGTTTTGTCACTAAGTGCAAGTTCCATATACAAGATAAATTCTTCACGCCATTTTTTCCATGCTTGTGACAGATTGCGTGATTCGAAGTTTAGTGCGTTAGGCGGTTTTAGCTGATTCATAGTTCTCTACAAATTTGCCGTCCGAATAAATACTCAAAACAAACTAGTTCACTTCTGACACCATGTTACACGCTACAATAATATTAGCAACCAGACAAATGCGTGCATAATAAAGTAGTAATTATTAAACTAATTAGGAACTTAAAGAAGATCAGAGCAGCATGACAGTCTAGAATGCAGAACACTGCTAAGCAATCACCGAGATCTTTGATCTACACAAACCATATCTATGGTATTGTTACATATACGATACTTGGCCTAGTTCTTTATCAGTTTTGCTCATGTCACAGATGCACTGTTCACAGATGATACAAACAACACATACGATCAGCTCAACACCACAAATGTCTTACTCGAAAGGCAAAATACCAGTATGGCTGAACAGCTTGAGGGTTTATCAAAGCAGCTGTGTCGTTACGTGAATGAAAACGAAGTGTTAGAAAAGAAACTGGAAACTGCACTGTCCAGGTAAGATCTTCTTTGAAGACTATGTATGTAAATAAAGTTAGCACACAACATTAATTTGACAGTTAGATGGCTATAACCTAGGGCGCCAAAGTTTTAGGGACGTCACATTTTAGGCAAAATTCTTGTTTTCCTCGGAAAACGTGTATACTTTCATATCAATGTAAAGGACGCATTTTATAACACACCACAGGCAGTTACTTAAAGCAGTTTTTATATAAGTGCCACATAATGAACAGGTGCAAGGTATTACACAACAAGATGTTGTGCAGCCTGCTTGAATATAAGCGGTTTGCAAATACATGTAATTAATAATGAGAACGTAGAAATAATTAATTAATTAAAAAAAATCTTCGCATTCATAACCTGTCATAATTTTATTTTATTTTGCACCTCCTGCACCCCGCTATTCCATATCGCCTATTCGGCTAAGATCTCACAAGTTTTACTTTTGATCTGAGCCGATAATTTACCTTGCTCATTGTAATTTATGTCATTTTATGTAAAAACTGGCTTTTGGAATAAATAAACTAAACTAACTATAAATGTTCAATACGCAAGCAAATCTTTTCTTTTCTGACAGAACAAAATCTCTTCGCATTTGTCTTGCGTCTGTTCAGTTTCACATTTAAGAGACGTCTGAAAGCGGCCTTTTCAAACTCGTTCCCAGTAGAAACGACGAAAATTATGCAATAAATATTCGTCTTTTGTCAAAATGACATAAATAATTTGATGCGAGCTCATTTTTGACAGGTTTTAAAATTTGAACCAGTATTTAAATTTCCGTAAAATACAAATAGGCCCATTTAATCAAATGAATGCAAACCGCTTGGAAGTATTGATAGCAGGAATTTTAAAGAAAAGCGTATTTAAAGTAATTCGTTAAACTGGCAAGTCTATAAAAGACTAAGTTGTGCTGACGCAATCAGAATGGTCACGTGACCGAATTGTTCGGCGCGCACGTGTCTGCAGGAGACGAGTGAAAAAAGGCGGACATGCTTGTTTAGATTACTTGTGTTATAAAAAGTTTCGTTAGCGTCTTTGTTTCTGAAATTGTCATAGAAGTTTTTGTGTCTCACCGCAAGTTGTGTAATACAGAAGATATCAATATACAAATTTCTGTGGCAAATTTTGACTGTTTTACGATTTTCGATATTACAAGTAAATTATAGATAATTAGCTCTAAAACTTGGGCGAAGGGACAGGGCATCGCCACATAAGTACATTAGAATTATGTAGGCAAACAGGTAGAAATAATTTGCAAGCTAAAATCGCCGATATAACTTACACAAAAATGCATTTTTCATTTTTAAATGCTTAAAATATTTCAGTGCAGTTTCTAGCGTGTTACTGCATTAGCGTGAAAGCATTGCACGGTATCTGTAAGTTACACGTTGCCCATCGCGGGGCGTTTAAGGGAAATTCCCGTGTTTGCGTAAGAGATAATAAAATTGCACGGCTGAGCAGCTACTTCTCCAGCCCAGTAGTTTGTAAAAGGATTTATTTATAGTATCGCATTCAACGCTTCGTATCATGCGCATTCTGTGCCAATTGCTCACCAAACTGCGTCCCAAAAAACATGGCTTCATTGCAGCTGAAGTCACGCTGCTTATCCATTCACAGAGAAGTTGGCTTCTGGGGTGATTCTCGTGCGTCAGTGCTGCCGCCAAATATAGTACTTGTTTTTCCGCCGACTTTGTGAAACAAATTTATGCTTCAGTGCAACACGTGGATTGGCAAGAACATTTTTCCAAGAGCTGTGATTCATGTTAGGTAAACGGTCTATGAAACTAAGACACCAGATTCAAAGTGGAACGAACTGGTCGTGCAAAACTTTCTTTTTCAATATTGTCAGTTGATTTTATGTAGGCACTACGACCTGCTATAAGAATGTGGACATTTGTAATTGATTAAAAATCCATAGAAATTAATTAACAAACGAGTGGCGGTCACTCAAGTTTCAGAAGTGATTCTGGTGCTGAAGCAACTTTATCTTGGAGACATTTCACATATTTTTTACTGAAAATGCGCAAGGACAACGAAACGCAGCCTTTCAAGTCAAGTGTCACCTGCGAGTGGAGTGTAACATCCAGTGGAGGCGAGTCTCCACCCGCGTCCAGTGAAAGTGCTGCAATGTCTAGCGAAAGTGGACCAGAAGGGGCAGAAAGGAACAATTCATCAATTAGTTCTTTGTCCTCGCAGAGCCTTTCACCGGTAAGACAGACAGTGAATCTGCTGGAGAACATGTCCGTCACATCAGAAACACCTCTGTTGTCAGAAGATGTGCTTGCTCAGGTGTCTGAACCACACCCACCTGCAAGAACTCACATACAGAGACAATGCAGTTCATTGAAGAGATCACCTGCTATCAGAGGCACAAGTGACATTCCTGCAAGAAGAACTAGTAACAGCACAAGTGGTGAAGACAGGGAGAGATTGCATCTCTCAGTTCCTAGGACGGTTTATTCAGATAGCTGTGATAAGGTATGTAATTTTATTTTGGTTTCAAGCAGTGCCCGGGGGGGAGGTGAGGGGGAGTAAGTTCCCGATTAACTGAATGGTAAATAGGTACAGGTCCAATAGTTTCTGGCTGGTTTCATCGCCTGTAGGTTCTTAAACCCAAACCAGTCGCACATATTCAGTTCCATTACCAAAACACAGCTCGCTAAGCATCTTATTTGAGCACATCAATTCCGTTTGTCGATGATAAGATCATTTATTAACGAGTTTGGAGGTAAATTAATACCCAAACAATCATGGCGTTATATATGCCTTGCGAGTTGCGAGCACGCAATAACTACATATCTAGCTGTATAACTTGCAAAATTCTAGATCAGCACCAACTTTTGTACAAACACATACACATGCACAGACCAAAAGTCGTTTAATAATCCCACTTACAAAGTCCAACTTCAAAGTTATGTCCACACTGATTTTGATCTTTGACCTTTCGAACGTCCATTCTATATCCCCCCTCTCTCGCCCTTTCTCTCTGTCTCTGTCTTTCTCTCTCTCACCCTTTTTCTCTGGCTCTCTCTTCTCTCTTTCTCTCTCTGTCCTCTCTCTCTCTCTCTCTCGCCCTCTCTCACTCTCTCTCTTTCTCTCTCTGTCCTCTCTCTCTCTCTCTCTCGCCCTCTCTCACTCTCTCTCTCTCTCTGTCCTCTCTCTCTCTCTCTCTCTCTCTCTCTCTCGCCCTCTCTCACTCACTCTCTTTCTCTCGCCATTTTTCTCTGTGTCTCTCTCTCTCTTTTTCTTCTCGCCCTCTCTCACACTCCCTCCCTCCCTCTCTCTCCATCCTCTCTCTCTCCCCCCTCTCTCTCTCTCCCTCTCTCTCTCTCTCTCTCTCTCTCTCTCTCTCTCTCTCTCTCTCTCTCTCTCCCTCTCTCTCTCTTCACCCTCACCCAGCTGCATAAACGCCATAAATCAGCTTCAGACGGAGATGAGCTTTGACTCATTCAACAAGTGTTTATCAATGCTGCGTTAGTCAATCAACAATCGTGTCGTATTATCACATACTTGCAGCCATGCATGAATTTAATACTCTACGCTTGATAACAGATGTTCATCTTCTTCCATTCATGGGAAGCTGTTACAAAAAAACGGCAAGTTTTGCGTCAGCAACTTACCGCCACCCAAAGTTGTTATGTCTGTATATTTGCTTATAGCGTGACGCATGGACAGAATATTTATCATTTGTTATACAGTCAACCTTGGATATAAGGGACATCTCTGAACCGGAAAAAATCGTCCCTAACCCTAACCTGCCACACAGTAACCTAACGTGTAACATGGCTAAACACAATTTATTGTAATCCAAGGGAACTAATTCACATCAATAGTTTTTTATTTGACTCATTTGCAACACAAAACATTAAACTATTTACATATGAAAATAACAATACAACAATAAAAACAGAAACGGTTTGGAAATTGAACAAATCATCCTCAAGGAGAGTAGGAGCGTGAGCTTTCTAGACTCACCACGAGATGGCGCAAACACACGCATGGTACAGACAGAGTAATACATGCAAAATAGCTGAAAGTTAAAAAACAATATTCAGCTATAAAAACAATTAATGATAATAATACAGACAACTGTGATTAGAGGTATTTAAAAACACCAAAATGGCAGGTTAGGCAACGTGTCAGTAACAAATCAAATATAAACCTTTTAAAACGTTGTAATTGAAATACTTTTGCCTAAGGAGGAATTTGAGTCCATTGTTGGATAGCAGTACATGAAGGATTTCATTAACCGTAACTAGTGTGAATGGCAGGAGGATAAAAGTTACCAAAAGCTCTACGAGTTTATTTACACTAGCGTAGTATCAAAATTTTCATAATAGAATGTTTATGAAGAAGACCATTCAAATTGCATGGCTTCGTAAGAAAGCACAATGCAGCCTGATGAATTCATGACCTTGACCAAACACTCTCGAACGTCTATCCTCCTCATTCTGTTACCATGTAACTTTTTTGCAACCTTGTCTGTAACCAAACTCAACGAACGTCTATCCTCATTCTCTTACCATGTAACTTTTTTGCAACCTTGTCTGTAACCAAACTCAACGAACGTCTATCCTCTATTCTCTTACCATGTAACTTTTTTGCAACCTTGTCTGTAACCAAACTCAACGAACGTCTATCCTCATTCTCTTACCATGTAACTTTTTTGCAACCTTGTCTGTAACCAAACTCAACGAACGTCTATCCTCATTCTCTTACCATGTAACTTTTTTGCAACCTTGTCTGTAACCAAACTCAACGAACGTCTATCCTCATTCTCTTACCATGTAACTTTTTTGCAACCTTGTCTGTAACCAAACTCAACGAACGTCTATCCTCCTCATTCTCTTACCATGTAACTTTTTTGCAACCTTGTCTGTAACCAAACTCAACGAACGTCTATCCTCCTCATTCTCTTACCATGTAACTTTTTTGCAACCTTGTCTGTAACCAAACTCAACGAACGTCTATCCTCATTCTCTTACCATGTAACTTTTTTGCAACCTTGTCTGTAACCAAACTCAACGAACGTCTATTCTCCTCATTCTCTTACCATGTAACTTTTTTGCAACCTTGTCTGTAACCAAACTCAACGAACGTCTATCCTCATTCTCTTACCATGTAACTTTTTTGCAACCTTGTCTGTAACCAAACTCAACGAACGTCTATCCTCCTCATTCTCTTACCATGTAACTTTTTTGCAACCTTGTCTGTAACCAAACTCGACGAACGTCTATCCTCCTCATTCTCTTACCATGTAACTTTTTTGCAACCTTGTCTGTAACCAAACTCAACGAACGTCTATCCTCCTCATTCTCTTACCATGTAACTTTTTTGCAACCTTGTCTGTAACCAAACTCAACGAACGTCTATCCTCATTCTCTTACCATGTAACTTTTTTGCAACCTTGTCTGTAACCAAACTTAACGAACGTCTATCCTCCTCATTCTGTTACCATGTAACTTTTTTGCAACCTTGTCTGTAACCAAACTTAACGAACGTCTATCCTCCTCATTCTCTTACCATGTAACTTTTTTGCAACCTTGTCTGTAACCAAACTCAACGAACGTCTATCCTCCTCATTCTCTTACCATGTAACTTTTTTGCAACCTTGTCTGTAACCAAACTCAACGAGTTACATGGCGCCCATTCTTAACAAGCAAATATTCGTACACGGTTGCGGCTCCAACAGTTCTCGATGATTCATCACGTCTGGTATTTCCCCCGCAAAGTTTCGTGGCGCAAGTTGCTTACCGTAGCTTTGAAATACTTATCGCGTGACGCATCTGGGTTGAGAGAAGCCCGATTCTCCGTTTTGTGCGAGGAAGGTAGCATTTAGGTCAAGGGGTGGTCATGAACTCGGAATCTGCAGTACGTACGTTGAAATCTGCGACGAAATGGGAAAGTAATTGTAACATTCGCAAATTTACTGCCTTGGAGCAAATGAAACTGAAAAGAAACAATGCTAGAAACCGATGTTTCAGCTGTTTTGTTCTTCCTCCCTCACTGTCACCCCTTCCCGTGCACCCAGGTGGCAAGTGCGCGTATTGGAATCTTACAAGACCGCAAAAAGAACTTCGCGCCAGTTCACTTGCTTACTCTTGCTAGTTGTTATAAACACAGATATGATCTTTTGTGGTTTCTCCTATTTCTTGGCACCAAAAATACAAACAGCTGCCCGACTTTCTGAATTCCTTCTGATGCTGAAGTTTAAATCATTTTAATAGCTAGTGATTTAATAATCAGTTAAATTCGTAGATTCCTTCTGGTCGTAGATTCCGCTCAATTAATGCTAAAACCACAAGAACTTTAAATTCTTTCTATCCCGTTGCAATTCGCACCATCAACAGTAAATTTCAGTGAATCTTCAATATTAATTCTCTCCGTCACTGTACAACTGATTGAATTATTTGTGTTAATCTCTTTGTTGTTTCTATAAGTTATTGCAGTACGTAAAACCACATAAATTTCATTGGATGTATTATGCTATAATGACAATAAATTGCTTACTTAACTTAGTTGTTGAACAGTGAATTTGGACACTACAGAGACTGCGCCGTGTATTGCTTGTTCTACAAAGCTTACTCCTTACCCAAGTCGCATTACCTCACACATGAATTGTTGTGACCCCTCTAAGCTAGACTGGCATTGTTCTAGCAGCTCAAGCATCAGCTTTCATAGCTGCACTGACATTGTGAACAGCCATACTTAACGTCTCAACTCATATATATTGTGCATGTCTGAGTCTGACTGTATGAACAATGTTGCAAATTCCTTTTTAACTGCGTTGTCATGGAAACGGGCTGATTGTTATACTCTGATCATGTTATATATTCAAATTCATAGGGTATCTTAGGATATTCATAAAGTTGAAATCGATGCGTTCCAAAGGCGAAATTACGGAAACATTTTGGGTATCAGATGGCCAAAGAAAATCTCAAACAAAGATCTGTATGAAAAAATAAAAGAAGAACCTTGGACAAGAAAAATAAAAAGGCACCGTTTATGATGGATTGGGCATATGCTTAGACTACCTGATGATATTCCAGTGAAGATATCTCTTCAACAAGCCATAGAACCAGCAAAAAACACCTGCAGGAGGACAAATGTTAACATACTTAGATTTTGCACAAAAAGATTTAAACACTTCAGCATTGATCCTTAGAAATAAATGCACTTGGGGCATTGCGGCAAGCAGGGAGTCCTGGCATAGGGAGGTGAGCAGAATCATGTCCCTGGACGTGTGATTCATTGGATGATGATGATGATGATATCTTAGAATTATATCAGTCTATTTATTAACTATTCATAAACTATCCATGCAACAGTACAATATTCCACAGCAAAGATGAAAATTCTGCTATAATTGTACAGAAAATATAACGAGTTCCAAAGCAAAGCAGGTGTGAGAAACAAAAGCAGCACGACCCGGTAACTAAGACCGCAACATAATTGCCACACAAGACTACTTCAGTGTTACAAATTTGATGTAGATTCAAATTACAAAATGCAATTATGATCATTTGTAATTTAATCTTTTCGAATTAGATTTATTTATTGATTTTTTCACAATTATGTTATGTCAACTTTACGACACAGCTCTGCAGTAGGATATTTCGTCTTATTATTGATATTACGGAAAATCTCATATTGTTAACTGTTAATAAACTCCCCAACTCGCATTTTATCTGTTGCTGTTTCTGATATGGCTGTTCCTGTATATGCAAAAAACTAACATTGTTTAAATTTCATTAAAGGAAAACCGGACGACTGTTTAGACTCAATTTCATGTTAATTTACTGTCCAAAATATACATTTTCTTGCCTATAAAAGTTAACACTTGTTCCTTATATTTGAATAATTAGCTTAGAAAGTTAATTAACGGCAACCGAACACAGCTATTGCTTACGTCAGAAACTAACCACAGTTTGTGCAATGGAAGCGTCTTCCCTTGCGCATCAAACACACTTGCATAGGTGTTACAGTACCTATTAAAAGCATGATGTCACGAAAAATGGGCTCTACATCATTGGACGTTATGAAACTAACACAGTAGTTCATGATCATGGTTATCACGGTACCGCCTTCTATTTATCAGCCACGCGATTGTGACAAAAAAGCGCCACTACCAGTCTCAGTAGATTCACTGAGCCGCGCGTTGCTTGAAAGTTTAAAACAAAATTTGAGAATCCGAGGTAATTATTATTTAATCAAAGCTTTGATTCAGAAAAGCTATTGTAGTTTTCAATATTTTAGAGCATTTTTATTCTGTACTAATGTTTACACAATCATCCGGTTTTCCTTTAATTTGGCCAAGTATTTGAAAACCGACAAAAATCTATTTTTAGAAGTGTTGTTTACTCGGCTGGCTTTAAGCCCAATAAATTAACACGGCTAAAATTAACCTTGAACTTTTCCTTGCATCCTGGTGTTATTTGAAGCTACGAGGAAACCCAAAGCGAGCCAAGTGACGCTCGTTGACCTGGTACCATGACTCACAGTAAATAGTGCTGAGAAAGATACGGTGCGCGGTAAAAATGGTACGAATGGAAAAGTAGGAAAAATGACACATGTTATTTTAACGCAATTGATTTTTGTAATAAAACTAGAATGCGTTCAGTAGGAAGCAGATCTCTGATAAAAAGCTGAACAATCCTAAACTTGTTCGTCTGATTTTTTTATAACAAAAATGAACAATAAAGACATACAAAACTGTACGTGTCGTGAGATTATATAGACTAACAAAAGACTCACAAAGTACATTAAATGGATTGAGAATCAATAATACACGAATGTTCCACATAGTGTTTATCTACCACTTTTACCATTAATGTTGGCGATGGTAACAGACTGACAATAAAATACGTACCAAGTAACCTGATTGGGCTATACGCATTAATAAGTCAAGATTATAGACAGCGTTACACAGTCTTACAAGCGAGAATTTCTCGAAATGGAACTAGTCGTTTGTCCTGGTGGAGATAATAAAAAAGAAATACTAAACACACCCTCTGAGACCCATACGAAGTGCTTCACGAATGTTTTTTTGTACATTGTGTACGACCAAGTTTTGCGAAAACAGAACCGGCGAAAAGATTCCCATTTTGACACTCTATTCCCACCTTTCTTTGCAAAGTTTCTTGAAAATCTGTTAGATAGTTTTTGCGTCGTAATAGGTTTGCTGCCATAATAGACAAAAACAACCAAACAAACAGAAAATCAATCACACAAACAAACTGTGTTGAAGCGTAACTTCCTGGACAGAAGTGAAAATAACTGGAATAATTGTTCCCCACGGTAATTCTAACTCTAAGCGCAAATCTTTTCCCCAAACAAGGTCCATGGTCACTCAAGGTAAGGTACTACAGGTATCCAGACAGTTGCTGACAGAAATCCTGCCTTTCTAACACTGAACCTAAAAAACTGATATTCAAGAGTCTGTAAGTAGGTAGCCAAAAAAGCACGAGGCAGAACTGACTGTTCCCGGCAACTCAACACGGAATTGCTGTTTTTTGGTACAGAATCACTTCATCCAGTGTTGAGAGACGTATTTAATACTGACGTCGAATAAAAGATTTCCCTTTGATCTTATTTAGCTGTTCTGCTAGGTTGCCCGTCTGTACTCCGGCGTTATGACAGAACAGCTAAATAAGACCGTAGCTGTATACAAGGTTTAATTAAACAACCATGAAATCCAGCCAAAAAGGTAACCACAATTAAACAGCCATGAAATCCAGCCAAAAAGGTAACCACAATTAAACAGCCATGAAATCCAGCTAAACAAGGTAAAACAATTAAACAGCCATGAAACCCAGCTAAACAAGGTAAAACAATTAAACAGCCATGAAATCCAGCCAAACAAGGTAAAACAATTAAATAGCCATGAAATCCAGCTAAACAAGGTAACCACAGTTGACTGCTCACGTTTCTGCAGTGATACGTTGTGGTTCAACATACAGGTCAATTTCATTCTTTTAGATTACTTGTTCCATAGCTATAACCAGCCAATCATCGAAAGACTGGTTTAATTGCTTCTGTTATTGTTGTTACTGTAGCCGCTGTTGACTCTGACAGTGATGTTGGTGTTTTGGCCGTGGTCATTTTGATATTTTTTTTGTTGTTGCTGTTGTGATTGCACACCTGTTAGTTTACGGTTTCCCTGATTTTCACAAAGAGTGTTGTCTGCAGGGCTATGAACATTGTCGTTGCCGTTGCCGCTGTTTGAACATTGAAATTGTTTGTAGTCTTACTGTAATTTTTGTTCTTCCAGTTGCCGTTTTCAGAAGAGCCTTTGTTGGTCACATGCACGTGCTCGTTCAAAAAACAAGCTCATATCCTTGCAGAGCAAAACAGGAAACTGAAAACTGCTCTAAATGAGGTACGTATGGACAGAGCAAATTCTACGACAAAAATATTAGACGCAGTTGCTGAAGAATTTTTAAAAATTTACACGAATGCTTCTAAAACATTCCAGACATGTACTTACTTCAAATTTTAGAACTGATGAAATGCTTTATCAGGTCAGCCCATCGTCTCACCTTAGGAGGATTAGCTTTGATACTTAAATAAGTTCCGGTTCTGCCACATCAGCACTAATCAACCATACTGTTGATAATATACAATTAAGTAATGCAGACCTTTCCCACTGCAAATTTCAAATGAATCGTTTGGAAAATTAAAAGCGACTTCATAATTTCCAAGAAAATTTAAAAAAAGTAAAAATATTTTTACCTTCATAAGTTACAGAGTTAAGTTAGAAAATGTGCCGGTTTTAATAAATCGTTGAAACCTCCTATGACTATGCCATTTCTGTATAAACTTGCATGGTTCCTTGATTTCATTAAGTCATTAATTTGCTGTTAACCATCTCAATATGCTTGTATTTGATTGTACCTTTGCATATCATAGTGTATAAAGTGTTAATATGTTAATAATAGCGTTACAACTGTAAGTATACGTAATTTTCCCACCAGGCGTAGCAAACTAGTAAGCAGGGATTTTCCCACTTAAAAAGATACATGTCTTGTAAAAGCACAATGTAACACGTCAGCAATTACTGGACTTTCCCAGATTATGTGTGCATCATTTACACTTATTCTGGGAACATCCATTAACTGCTAACTTGTCACATAATCTGCTATGATGCTGCCAGCTGTGAAAATCGAGCAGATAATGGCTATAAACCTGTAGCTGTACTGCACAGCAGTTTTTACATTTGAGTTACCAACTGGTGAACTCTTGTATCAAATGTGTAAGTATGTCAGCAATACTATGCATATGTATAAAAAGTCTGGCTTATATAGTCACACATTTTTACAGGTACATGTGCTAACAGGGCCTATTTCAGGGGGGGGGATACCGGGCGGGTCCTCACCCTCTAGGGGGCCTCGCGCCAAGGTAACATTTTTTGCTTTATGCGACCATACTGCCTCCTCTCTCCCTCTTGCCGCACGCGCGCCGTTTGCCAGTATTGACAAGTATTAAGGACTGGTCTTGAGAATAAAGCAGTTTTTATTTCAATTGTTCTTTCCTTTAATATATTTCTGTATAAATGGATTTTCTCTTCGAAAATGCTACTCCGGCGTTCTAGCAGTTCAAAAATTTTCTGGCAACCCAAGGGGGGGGGCCTCACACGTCCCACTTCCCCGGGTCTCGCTTAGGCTGAAATAGGCCCTGTGTGCTTACACAGTCTCTGGAAGTTATGTTACCACCCTCGCTGCAGTCAGAACAAATAATAATTACGTACGACTTACATGTAGGTTATGAAACAGTGGGAAAGCGAGAAAAAAACCACAAAAGATTACGTGCAAGAGCTGCATAAGAAGATAGAAGTGGTTGAACAAGCCACGGATACTCACCAGTCTAACATCGACTCACACTTAGCAAGAATTATGCAGGTATTGCAAGTTACGGGATGTATTTTGAGTCTTACTGTTACGCTGGAGATACGAATCATTTTTTCTTCTTACAGAAACGGGAATTTACTGAACTAGAGATATAAATTAATCTTAGATCATGGCTTGAATGTGTGTGCCATGTTCACACAGTGGTAAAACTAAGGCCATGTTCACACAGCGGTAAAGCTAAGGACATTTTGGCACAGTGGTAAAGCTAAGGCCATGTTCACACAGTGGTAAAGCTAAGGCTGATTCATCTGATAAGGCTGATAAGCAAAGCTTTCTTTTATAATAAGAAAAGTTTTCTTCATAATGGTGGAAAATATGCTGTCTTGGAAAACAAGCATAGACAGGCTAGTTCCACTATGTATTGCAATTATAATTGGATGGCAATAAACAGATGAACAAATACCGATTTGCTTCATTATTATGATGGTGCACCTGTACGGCCGCATGTTATGAAGCATGTAACATTCCTGATCATCATATAGTAAAGGCCTATGTGTCTATTTACTTCTGGTCCCTGATCATCACATAGCAGAGGCCTATGCGTCTATTTACTTTTCAGAATAACATGTGGTTTTTCTGGCCCCTGTTCAACACATAGTAGAGGCCTATGTGTTTATTTACTTCTTACTTTAGAGAATAACATGGTGTAGTTTTACTGGCCCCTGTTCAACACATAGTAGAGGCCTATGTGTTTATTTACTTCTTACTTTAGAGAATAACATGATGTAGTTTTACTGGCCCCTGATCATCACATAGCAGAGGCCTATGTGTCTATTTACTTTTCAGAATAACATGTGGTTTTTCTGGCCCCTGTTCAACACATAGTAGAGGCCTATGTGTTTATTTACTTCTTACTTTAGAGAATAACATGATGTAGTTTTACTGGCCCCTGATCATCACATAGCAGAGGCCTATGCGTCTATTTACTTTTCAGAATAACATGTGGTTTTTCTGGCCCCTGATCAACACATAGTAGAGGCCTATGTGTTTATTTACTTCTTACTTTAGAGAATAACATGATGTAGTTTTACTGACCCCTGATCATCACATAGCAGAGGCCTATGCGTCTATTTACTTTTCAGAATAACATGTGGTTTTTCTGGCCCCTAAACAACATATAGTAGCGGCCTATCTGTCTATTCACTTTTGAGAATAATATGATGTGGTTTTTCTGGCCGCTGATCAACACATAGTAGAGACCAACATGTCTATTTTCTTTTGAGAATAACATTATGTGGTTTTTCTGGCCACTTGTTAACAATATTTGTAGTTTGCACAATGTACAGTTACTTTGAACATTGTAACTATCTGATCAGGAAAAAGAGAGGATCAAGTTGGAATTGGAACAGGAGAAAAAGAAACTGAGAGAAGTTCAGGACTTGCACGCCGCTACACGTCTGCAGCTCGCTCAAATAGATGCAAGCAAGCAGCAATCTCAGATGAAGAAACGACAAGAAGATGCAGAACGTATACCACTTCTAGAGCAACAAATCAGGTAAAGTTTCGTTTTAATTTTCCAGCAATTTTAATTTAGTAAAAAGTGCAATAGAAAGTAAAAGGACAACAATATATAGACCAAGTCCAACCATGGTCGCGAGTCTGTTGACTGCATGCTTACATACAGTGAACTTAAGTAAAAGGACAACAATATATAGAGCAAGTCCAACCATGGTTGTGAGTCTGTTGACTGCATGCTTACATACAGTGAACTTAAGTAAAAGCACAAGAATATATAGAGCAAGTCCAACCATGGTCGTGAGTCTGTTGATTGCATGCTTACATACAGTGAACTTAAGTAAAAGGACAACAATATATAGACCAAGTCCAACCATGGTTGTGAGTCTGTTGACTGCATGCTTACATACAGTGAACTTAAGTAAAAGAACAACAATATATAGACCAAGTCCAACCATGGTTGTGAGTCTGTTGACTGCATGCTTACATACAGTGAACTTAAGTAAAAGAACAACAATATATAGAGCAAGTCCAACCATGGTCGTGAGTCTGTTGATTGCATGCTTACATACAGTGAACTTAAGTAAAAGGACAACAATATATAGAGCAAGTCCAACCATGGTTGTGAGTCTGTTGACTGCATGCTTACATACAGTGAACTTAAGTAAAAGAACAACAATATATAGACCAAGTCCAACCATGGTCGTGAGTCTGTTGACTGCATGCTTACATACAGTGAACTTAAGTAAAAGGACAACAATATATAGACCAAGTCCAACCATGGTTGTGAGTCTGTTGACTGCATGCTTACATACAGTGAACTTAAGTAAAAGGACAACAATATATAGACCAAGTCCAACCATGGTCGTGAGTCTGTTGATTGCATGCTTACATATAGTGAACTTAAGTTGTATTTTTCAGATCAAAAAAAATTGGGCCATGCAGAGTTAAAAGCAAAACCACTATTTAAAGAGCAAACTGTCGCATGTACGAATATCACTTTTCTTCAATGTAGAAATCCACTCATCCACTTGAATTTAAACACTGATTTTAGACGATAATTTTTATTATGCAAAGAAGGCCATCAGAACTTGAGGTGCAATTGGAATAATATTGGATTACAAGATTATCTTTTTTAGTGTCTACATGGACGACTGGAAATCTGAAAAGGCAGATAAAGAAAAGGCCTTGGAAAGAGCTAATGAATTAGAAGAGAAGATGGAACAAATGCAATCGGCGGTGAGTCACTTTTCATATAAAAAACACCATTAAAAGCAATTACAACCATGGTATGTACTGTGACAGCATCTTGTTATGCGCTACTTGTCAGTTGCAACATGTTAAACTTTCAAAGCTACGCAAGGCTCAGTGAATCTACTAAGACTGGCAGCAGCACCCTTCTGCCACATTCGCGTGACCGACAAATAGAAGACGGTACCGTGATAATGATGACGAACTGCAGTGTTAGTTTCTGACGTCGTATGGCGTACAACCCGTCTTCGTGGCATCATGTGTTTAAGCAGTAAAGTAACACTTATGCAAACGTGCGTGATGCACAAGGGAGATGCCTGCTGTTGCACAAACTGTGATTAGTTTCTGACATAAGCAACAGCTGTTTTCGGTTGCCGTTAATTAACTTTCTAAGCTAATTATTCAAATATAAGAAACCAATACTAACTTTTATAGGCAAGAAAATATATATTTTGAACAGTAAATTAAAATGAGATTGAGTGTAAACAATCGTCTGGTTTTCCTTTAAGAGCATCATCACTGCTGTGTTTGGATACACAAGAATCTCATTTTTAGTGACCTTGACTCACGTGACTGACCCGCAGCAATTATATACTGCTAATTAATGTTGCGTTAATATAATAATCATTATCTTTGTCCTGCAGCTGCAGCGGTACCAGGAAGCAGAGGATGCTTACAATCTTGTCCGACGGAGAAACTCTACCCAAAGAGATGACATCAGACGGAGTGGATCATACGCTTCAGCACGAGACGACATCGCTCGCTGGAGTAATAGCTCATTTGCATCAACTAGCGGAGACAGTTTTAGACGAAGTGGATCATATAGTTCAGCATTTCTGGAATGCAGTTCTGCAAATCCGGTTTGTAACATATTTCTCGATTATCACTTATAATATGGAAAGACAATTTAATAAATTTGAAACTTTGCAGGAACTAATTTCATGAATTGCCTTTTGCTTGAAATAAACTTTAAATAATGAATTTAAAGTGTACAGGTAAATGAAATTACTGAACATAACTTGTCACTTTTTGTTTATTGTCATTTTCTCTACTGTCTTCTGCGATCAAGGTAAGACAAATATGAAAGGGGTAAAAGCTAGTATAATAATAACCTTACAACTTGCCACTTAACGTTCCGAACTCAAGAATGTTCTGTTTTGGGCAAACCAAATTATAGTGAAGATCCACTCAACTATTGTTCATTTTAGGGACGATTTGTCAGTAGAGGAACGAGTCCAGTCGTGACCGTACGCTGTAACATCAGTCCCAGAACAAGTCTATATGTAACAGAAGACATCGATATTGATGGTGGAAGGGTGTCTACCCACGTCACTCCTTCGGGTTCTCGTGCAGCAAGTGTGAGTCCTCGTCAAAGTGCTGTAATCATTGAAGATGTCACAGACCAATGCAAAACCGAAGAAGAAGAATGTGCATCCAATGAAGATTTCCTGTATTGCCCAAAGTGCACAAAGGCATATCCACAAAATAGACATACCGAATTTGTTGAACACTTTGAAATTTGCTGTGACGAGTAAAATCGATACTACTTTGCAGACTTAAACTATACTCATGCGTACCTTGGTTATCATTAGTGAGTATAAAAACCTCTGTGTAGCAACGTGAATGTGCAGATACCAATTTGAAACTAAGACAGCTCAAAAAACCTTAGCAAACATAACTATTAAAGTGAAAAATCAGCTGGAGTAAAGCGAATCCATTTAACAGCATTCTTCAAATGCTATGGTGATTGAGAAACTTTAGGAAAAATTGTTACGAAAAAGCTGCTTCTTGAGTAATCATGGTTATTTGTATGACTACTGATAAATTTAAAAAACATTGTAAATGAACAAGTTGATGTACAGGTTTAGTGAGCGGTAATACACAATGGGGGAACTTGAATTGTTGGCATCCTTCTGTCTTGAAAGACAATGGAGTGTGCACCACGAGAGTCAGTTATTGATCACATTGATGGAGCTGTAGCATCGACTGTGGCTGAGCAGTCCGATCCTTGAACCACTGGAGTGGCCTCTCCAGGGCGCACGCCTGGGCAAGGTGTATGGAGTTCCCGAGTTGCCCAGACAACAGGAACTCTCTCTCTGCCTCCCTGGTGTAGTCCAAAGGAAAGCTGAGCAGTACGTTTGGCACCAGGTTGGCTGCAGGAGCTGCTGGAGTCAGTGAGCATGCTGCACTGGTCTCCACTCCTGATTTGGAAGGTTTACACTACACATGGCACATACACATATCACCTCCTCTGCCCTCTAGCCATTGGATTCTTGTGCAGCTCCTCCGCCTAGTGTCGAGATACAGTGTGGGAATCCCGCAGGCCTATAGCACCTGGTATTCCTAGGCGGTGACCCATCAAAGTACTAACCAGGCTCTATGTTGCTTAACTTCGGTGATCAGAGGAGAACCGGTGTTTTCAACGTGATATGGCCGTAGACGGGAACTTAAGTAATGCAGTTAATTGTGTAGGTCTATGAATTACTATAGTAATGCTACACTAACAGTAGTAATTTTGTGAAGTATTATGCCAAGATCTGTAATGTAATGTATGCACCATTTGTAAGGTGTAATTTTCATTTAATTATATTTATTACACAGACATAATATAAATCGTGCATTTACAAGAATAAAAATGCTGGCTTATCTATGCTTTATTACTTCAAGAATATTTGGATAAAACGTGGAAGAATGGAACAAATTTAAGTGTTTTTTTAACAAACGTTTACTATAATTTGCACTGGATAGCCACTAGTCAAATATTTTTTTTTGCAATTCCCAAAGAAAAATTAATGCGAAAAAGCTGAGGCTATCTGTTTTTACTTAAATTCTGCTTAGACAACGGGTAGCTCTGATACAGAAACATTCCAAAACAGGAACTTTTCCTACAGTTTTCTATAAACAGTTGCTGTTCTGAGTAAATTGACAAAAAACTATATGCAAAAAGAGATCTGATTACTTTTCACACTCAATTTTTAAAACACAGGAGTACATAAAAATATATACACTTGATCACACGCTTGTACACAGGTCAAAAATTAGTTTTAAGTACACTTATATACAAAGTGAAATGCAAAATGCGATAAGACATTTAAGAAAAAATTAAGTCATTGCAGACGCTAACATCTGAAAAAAACTATTAAATTAAAATTGCTGAAATCTCTGCTGATGCGAGCTCTTCGCCAAAACGAAGATTCGAAAGAATTTCAGTTTAATACTTAACCATTTTGGTGGTTTGCAGTTTGCTAGAAAACTTGAACTTATGTATTCCTGCACATTAATTAACGTATTTAAACAATAAAATACCACGGAAAAGTTGATTTTAAAAAGGTCGCATACGCCTCGGTGGTCCCGGTGGTACACCTCTTGCCATAGAGGGCGGTGTAATAGCTATGCTGAGATAATCGCCGATTTGGAATCGTTGAGAAGCCAGTGTCACGGAATCCTCTGTACCCTTCTGTCCTGCACAAGTGCTTCCTATTTCTTTTAACCTAAGATCAGCAATTAGTTAAACTGTTTATGTCAGTATTTGACCTGGTTTTTGAAGGGGTTTCTAGGATATCTGCTGCAAACTTTCACCAGGACAAGTACAAGCTGGTTTTAGCTTGAAAAATATTCTCAGACTGAATAAGCAATAAAAACAGTTTTGAATGAAGTAGAAATTCTAAACTGACATTATAAATCATCACTATATATATATATATATATATATATATACTATATATACAGTAGGTGCCGCTTAACAGACTCACAGTTAATAGACTCAATCGCCTAATTGACTCAAAAGCACTTGGAACAGGCCGCTTCTATTCAAATATACATAAAAACTATCGGTAATTGACTCAAATAACTCCGCATAATTGACTCAATGATTTTCCTTCACATATTTAAAATAAGATATTTGTATGTGCCAAAAGAGCCTTTCCTACTTTTATGTTGTCATCTTTACTTCCCTTTTGTGCACTATGTATGCAGAAACAATCATGCCGTTTGTTTGTAAGCAGGTACGTTTATCATCCGCTAATATGCTAGAGTAGCGATTTTGCTCTGAATGTGTTACCGGCTAGCCCACTGTTACCCAAAGGAAGCTAAACATTTAATCACTTGCCTAGCGGTCTCCTTTTGATGCTCTCGTTGCAAATCACGCTTTCAGGCTTAATGAATTAACAGTCAAAGATTCAGGTACAGTAATCAGCCGGTATTCCTTGTGACTTACAAGAGTAAACATCGTGTAGCAAATAAGAGCAATGTGATTCAGAACTGTTTTAGTCACACACAACAACAGATTTTCAACGTTTTTATAATTATGAGAACTTTGAAAGAATTTTTGTAATTTTAGAAAAGTCTGTGATTTTGAAAAGTACACTTTTTAATTTATTGCTAATTCACTTATATAAAATAATATTTTAAAATGTCTTTTCTAATTTTTAGCTGCACAAAGGAACTTAGGCATTACTTTGTTTCTAAAATTCATTAAAAACCTTTGTAGTGCATAGTAAGCTTATGACTCATACTTCTAAACTTGCATACTACACCCATTGGTTAATAGATTCAGTCGGTTAATTGGGTCAAAACACGTAGGTACCAAAGTGAGTCTATTAGGCGGCGACTACTGGATCATTCATAAGAACCATATTATATAGAATTGTACAACAATTGTTCAACATCCCTGTATAGCTACCCTCACAGGAGCTAAAATATCAAAGTGAACATTAGACTGTAGTGAATTACTTCTTAGCTGGAATTTAAATTTAATTTAAAAAATAATCCTGATTATTTTAACTAAGAAAGCTTGCACATCAATATTTTGATCTTACCTATATCCAGGTCGCCGTGGGTCAGGATAAGCTATAGCAAAGTCAAAGAATGTGCCTTTGCGTCGAGCTTCTGGGTTTACTTCTTTGACCAAACTTGTCAGCTCCTTCAATGTTGCGTCCAACCTACAGTACGCAAGTTGATTATTAGATCCCAATAAAACAATAGTCACTTAGTGTAATGTAGTGGTGGCTCTTGTATAGGTACTGCGGAACTGCAGCATTTTCACTTGGCATTATGGAAAATATTCCATAGAATAAGTCTTTTTTCTTTAGTTCTTTCTTTATACTTGTAAGGTCCAGAGCACGTGAGGGTAGTACTGTTTGCTTGACAGCCCAGCAACGCGGTGTTTGGCTGTTGTGTGCATGTGGCCATGCGCACATGTCTGGCCCAGGTAGAGAAAGTACTGTCGCTCACACAGTTTGCTGTCAGTTTGTTGACACATGCTTACTGTGAATGGATCCAAACTTTAACTGCGACAATTTAGGCTATTAGTAAGCAAAAAATATTTTTTTGGTTAGGATTTTATCAAGCTTATACATAAGCTTTCATATGATTGTTTGTTTAAAATTACAATTACAAATTACAACATTAAAGTTACATATGCTTGTTTCGTTTCACACAGTGTTAAAACAATGGCTTTGTGAAGCAGCATCCCCACTAATTTTAGCTACAAGCCGCCACTGGTGTAATGATCATTTGCAACATTTGTAAGAAGGAGAGGAAAAACTAAATGTTTATTAAATGTTAAGAAATGAACAGGTGACGTCAGAACAGGAATCGCAGCAAGCATTATTGCTCTGACAAAGAAACTGAAAGCAATACAAGCACACATGATTAACACACATGCGCACACACACACGCACATGCACACACATGCGCGCACGCATGCACACACACACACGCACATACATGCACACATAAGTAACGACAAAAAACATGTTTAACAAAAAGTGACTTGTAAATATTTGTCCATGCCAAGGGTAAGGCATTCCAAAAGCTATAATTCATTTAGACGTAGTCTAGCATCCGAACTCCTCTACATATTGAATCAAAAGCACCAGGCTTTAGAGTTCCAAGTGGCTTTGTAGAACAAAGCGAATGAAAGCACTAGATGGTTCATAACACGACAGTCAATTCGGTAACTATGGCAACAGTAATGAAAAAGTGTGGCACAGACAAACTGGACAAGACCTGTTGTTGCTACTGCGTAAACCAGTGGGAATGCATAGTAACAAAATTAGAAATAAAACATTTATTGAAACACCATCCACACTCATTAAATACTAACCACGTGTAGATTTGCAACTCATTTGAAGGCACGTTTCCCCGCACGTATTCGCTGAGTGGATGATGACGACCTGTGTTACAGAAAACCCTCAACAGTAGGGGGCATGTCTGAAACAAAAACGAGTTAATAGCACTAGTAGGTTAACTGCCAATTTTCCTGCTTATAAAATAACGACATCAGATTATTAATCCCTCATTCAAATATCATTGAAGATGCACAGAATTTAAAGAAACTGTGTGCAAAATAAGATTCATATTTGCCACAACGAATGCCAAATGCTAAAACAACAAAAAGGCAGCCTACTGAGCCTAGGTAGGGGTGTTCGAGATTCTGGATGCTAAATGGGCTCAAGGTTAGGATTTTCGTTGAAGTAGTCGGGATCCACGTGCACGACCCCAAATATAACTATCAGTCATCCTAAATAAAAAATTAGAGTTGAAATATTTCAATCTCTCTCCCAATTCACAATTTTAGTTCTAGTTTAAGCGTAGTGCAAATCATTGCTCTAACCCGTTAATAATTCAATAAATGATTCGACCACTTGCAGTAGGTTGAAATGGTTTTGTTCACAGGCTGCAGCTAAAATAATTGTTAGAAAGAATTACGCATACTGACAGAGTACCTTGAGCAGATTTTAGATAAGAAAGATTCTTATTCGCCCCATGCCATAACTCATAAGGTTTCGTGCAAAGTACTAAAAACTATATCACACAAATCTCAACAATTTTATTTGAAATTGTTGTAAAGAAGTCTACTTCCTGAAATATAACTGTATGAGTACTGGCACTGCGAGAGCCCAAGTTAGTATTTGAACTAGCCACTAGGCACCGACCTCGCTTCACTAAGCATCGATTTCATCATATTTCTGTAATTATGCTGAAGTAATAAATATAAACTTAGTACATTACCTTTTCCCTATCGATGGCAACAGGTTCAGGCACCTTTTCTTCAACTATCATAGATTCCATGGTGCTGTGCAAATTACAGATTAACAGCAAGCAGCAGCCGTGTGGAAATTAAAATATAAACCTAACAAAACCCTTGAACAACAACGTTCTAAAAAGCAAAATATCATTCAAAAACTGGGAATTGAAAACAAGTGATTATCCCTTTAAGTTGTATACAGTGATTATCCCTATTAATACAGTTTCTTAAACTTTCTTTTGCATTTTGCGTCGGCTTTGTTACCTTAGGTGTTACGGGAAATCATTGCATAAAATAATCACAGTATTGCAATTCGCCTTTTTGCTACGACCTATTCTGTAAAATATTCTGTGATTTCTGTCTTATATTCTGTTTCACTTTATTTAATGTTATTTATTCCAATTCTACAGTGTCAGTTTAAGCAATATTTTATTTGAAAAAGCATTACAATCACATATGCATTAGTAACAAATACTAGGGGTGAGCATCGAACGTTCGAGTTCGAACATTCGAATCGAACTCGAACGAGTTTTTTTAGTTCGAACTCGATTCGAATCCAAAACTATAAATTCGAATAATTCAGCACTTCAATCACATATGTTCCTGATCATTAAAACGATTGAAACATCATGTAA
The DNA here is from genome assembly GCA_030141605.1 of Tubiluchus corallicola. Classification (NCBI taxonomy): domain Eukaryota; kingdom Metazoa; phylum Priapulida; class Priapulimorpha; order Priapulimorphida; family Tubiluchidae; genus Tubiluchus; species Tubiluchus corallicola. The sequence goes on along the minus strand of JAQGDQ010000974.1, from coordinate 34,337 downwards.
TTAACATAATTTAGTTGTTATTTCTGCGCACAACTTCAAGCAAATTACTAGTCGTTTTATTGCAGAACAAAATCTAGTGATATGCATGATCTTTGTAAGACTAATTTTTACTGGTGGTTCGAAAACTAGTTCGAAAATCGTTCGATCTCAATTCGAATTTGGTTCGAATTCGAAACACTGAAGTTCGGTTCGAATTCGAAAGTCACAAATTCGGTTCGATTCGAATTCGCTTTCTGGTAGAAAATGCTCACCCCTAATAAATACATGCATAATGATTCAAAATTAATGCTGGTTGGCTAACAGGAAAAACCACCTTAATGCCTTTCAGAACACAGTAAAATAAGTAACATTTCATTCTTCTGTGTTATTTACACCGTGTACAGACATATCGAAATCCAAGTTTTGAACAAATTTTTAACCACAAGTAAAAAGTAGTCTTACAAAGATCATGTATATTATTTGATTTTGTTCTGCAGTAAAATTACTATTAGTTGGTTAAAAAATTTGCACAGAAACTGCACATAAATTTTGTTAATTGCATGCTGTTCATGTATTTTAATGATAAAGAACATACGTGAATGAAGTGCTGAATTACTCGAATCTGTAGTTTCAGGTTCGAATCAAATTCGAACTAAAAATCATGCTCGAATTGAATTCGATTCAAATATTTGAACTCGAACGTTCGATGCTGACCCCCATCTACCAGTGGAGATGTTTTAAAAAACCATTTATTTTCTCTTCTTGTCATCTATTAGGTATCAATGGCCTGTCAAAATATCCAACAATGATCTGCATGTATAGGCATGATGTGAAAGAGAAAGGCCTTTGGTGTAAGCCAATACAAAAAAGAAAACTGTACTAGATTGGGAATGCGATTACCTTGAGAATCTACTCTTCCTAAGGCAATAAAGCAGCTCGAAAATGTGCCAAGAAAGGTCAACTGTTGACATAAAAATTATTGCGGCTGTCTGGCTGCATGATATGTAAAGCCTACATAGGAATTAGCAAGTGCATGCAGTTCTAGATTTGAGGATAATGCATTGTGGGCTGTAGTAAAAGCAGACTTTCAGGGATGCTTAGTAGAAGAGATGGGAGGTGTTGTTTTAGAATGCATAATATGTACACAGGCAACTATAAGTTTAATTCAATTAAATTCAATTTATTTGTCTCTTTTACACGATATAACGATATTAACAATATATAACAACTCGAACGTTCGATGTTCAAAACTGTTGTGGAGATTGCTGGCATCAACTAGAATTACATAGAACATCATAGAATGTTCCGTTAGAATGACCGCCTTACCATCTGGAATGTTCTGGAACATTACTTTTGGAAGTTTCTTTAGTGCGCTATATAAGGCAAAGCAGGCTGCTGTCACGGAAGCACACAGAGCACACAGATCTAACACGGACATATACTTGTATACTTACATTCTCAGATATACTTAAACGTTTCCAGATTTTCACATTTACAGCAATCGTTTATCGTTTCTTCATACTTTTGTGCTGTAGAATTCTCGCTAAATAAATTAGTTTTACTTGACGGCGTCTTTTCTGGTTTTCTCTACGAGCCTTGCGAGAGAAACAAAACACAACAAAAACAATATACAATATTTATATGAAGATAATACTGTTATCGTCATCATCATCATACGTCAATTACGTCTTTACAGACATTGGGCGGACAGGTAGAATTCGGAGATAAAGAAATGATCATAAAATTTTTATACATTAATATTGTTGCTTTCAATAAAACAAAATTGAATTTTGAACTTGGTCGAATTATAGGCAAACTTTACATTACCATATGCTTAATAGTAGGTGTTGGGAGCCGAGTGGACCACTGCGCCAAGTAGACCACTTGATGCGCTAAAAGTAGTGTCCTACATGGGCAGCCCAAGTAGGACACTAGCGATAAATGTAGGTGTTAGATGTATGATTGTTTAGCTGTAGACTTAAATATTAAGTGAGAATATTCCAGTGTTTATGTACTTTTGTCAAGTTTTGGTTTATTGTGTTACTAGTAATAACTTTTTTGAGTCCCAAACAAAATGTTATTTTGTAATATTGTTGTAGCTTAGCCTGTTATTTACTTTGCTCGTATTTATTATTGTTTCCATAGTCATATTTATTTTGTATTGCATTCTGTGAAAGTGCATTGCTAATTCAGTCCAATATTTTGCTACTTGAATTGCATAAACATGTTTATAAAAATGCAGCTGATAAATTTTTCTAACATTAATTCCAAATCCTCAGTGTGGATGAAAAATATTGGTTTGTTATAGCGATGTTGCCCTATGAACAAACTGATATTTTCAAAACAAAACGAAAATTGATTTTGAACTGAAATAGCAATCACTGTGTGTATGTATGAGTGGGCATAAACTGATCGCTTTAAAGGCAAGGTAGCCATCAAAAAAATTTTTTGCTGAGCTAATCAAGTCCAACTTCTCGACCTCCTCGCGGTGCTTCTACCAGCTCAGAATAATTTTTTTTATTTTATTAGATGTATAATAAATTATTCAACGTGTACTAACGTTTTTAATTATTATTATTACATAAACAAGCACAACGGACGGTGTCAGTACACTTAACGACTCAATTCGCGACCTGTCTCTAGTGTCCTACTTGGCGCAGTGGTCCACTCGGCTCCCAACATAAGTATAACCATCATGGCGGCTCACGTGTTTGCTGTTTTATGATTATTTTGTCATGTGCAACTTAGAAGTTATAATTTTATAGCTTTATGTCGTGCAGTGGTGTCAGTTTCATACTTACGTAATTAGAGCAATATGGCTGGCAGAGGGCGAGGCCGCAACTTTTCATTTAACATCGAAAACTTGGGATTTGGAAGAGGTGTTTCATTTAAACCGTTTTGTTACGTAAAACGAATTTTTCCTTATTCACAAATGTTTAATATTGCACCGAGTTCTCTAAAAGCCAGACTACTTCAACGGTTTTTTTTAACTATCTAATTAATGCAAACTACAAATTTCAAAATTAGTAGCTATATTGATTACTAGTAGTACTCAGTAGTAGTATTATTTTCATGCTCGACACGAATATTACCGTGTGTCACAAGTTCTTAACCATTTATTTACGTGTAACTCTTACCTACTATCGCCACTGTCAAAAGTAATCAGCTGAACGATTGCAGAAAATTATTTAGAATTTTTTGATGGACTCGGAATAAGAACAGTAGTTTGTTGAATTTAAAGTACAGTATAACCTCGCCCCTCGTTATGCCGCCAAACTCGTCTCTCGCCATAGAAAGTACCAGGAGGGATTTCCTGCTGTGATATTTACCTCGTTAAGTCGCCACCCTCGCCACGTCATGCTAGGATGAGTGCTTATGTAAACTGTATTCGTTATGTCGCCAAACAGACTCAGAGGTGAATCAATTAATACTGTACATATACCGCGTGTCGATCAATATAACCGTGGTATGTAGACAATGCTGCTTGTAGACAATGCTGCAGACTTGGTTAATGCGCAGAGAAACTAAAGCGCCAAAGCTGCGTTTAAGTTTGAGTTCCCACAAAGTGTGAGCAACTTTACATGATGTCTCTGAAGCGAAAACTGTTTTGTCTTAATCCTGAACAAAAAAAAAGGAAATTTACATATAAATACTGTGCTCTAGTACATAATATTACATGGTGGCAGCCAGTGGAAACGGACTTACACTGCCAAACACCAGGAAGCTGTGAGAAATACCAGTTTTCAAGGAAGTTTAATATCAGAAAGGCATACTAGCTGTAAACGCACGGCCGCTCAGCAGGAGACCACGTTGGCATGTTCCCGCTCATCATTAAAGTAGTGCGAAAGCCCCGACGGTCAGATCTGTGCGCAAAGAAAAACAATTGAATTTCCAAGACAGTGACCTTGAAGTCTTGACATCGCAAGCATTTACGTACAGTTCTACAGTGTGCGACGCAATAGCTTACTACGAACTGTGTTGTCTGTTACAATAATTTTAAACGCTACGTATAATTACTTCAACGAAACTCAGTGCCAAGAAATGATGGGAGGTTTATCGGGAATAAATCCACCTTGTATGGACTGGAGTTGTCGTGATTTACCGTCGAGTTTTAAAGCGTTTGAGCAATATTGCAGACTGATTTTTCAAGGCCCGCTAGCAACTAAAACTGACGCACAAAAAGCTACGTATCCAGACATAATTTTAGACAGATTTCGGAAACACTGTGAGCGAAAATGACATTTTTTCATTTCTGATTTAATGTTGATTGGTATCATAATGTGAAATATATTTTATATGTACATAGAGGAACACTATGCTAATCAACTATTATGTACAGTATGTACATACATATAGACTAACTTCGTTATATTCCCGTTATCTCGCCATACTCGCCTCTCGCCAAAAATTTGCCCTAGACGGACAGTGGCGAGATAACGAGGTTAGACTGTATTAAAATTAGCATACGAGACGTATACTGGTTTCCAACACGGGAAAAATGGCATAGCTAAAGCGTGTGGCACCTAAGTTTGGTGTCCCTGACGAAAATCCCTTGTAGGAAGATTTTAGATTCTTAAAATTTAGCAGTATTGTCGCCCTAGGGCAGCTAACTGCAGTCATGCATCCCTTTTCTACGTGCAGCATTCCCAGACGATTTTCTTCATGTTGTCTAGGATGTAGATGGGTAATTTTATTTCAGATGGGATCGGGATTTTGGTGCAGGATCAGAGTTTAATCAAGGTGATTTAATTTAGGTCAATTCTTTCTTTACAGGTGAATCGTTACCTGGTCCAACCGTACAACCTCCACCTATATTTCCACCTTTAGAAAGAAAACCTGTTCCATTAGCTACTGGTGATAATTATGACTACATGCTAGCACTTAAACAAGAGTTTCGAACTACCATGCGTGACTCTCCATACTTCATTAAAACGTCTCATGTGAAAAGGGACATTGAACGATACACCGATAAATATCAAATTAACGGGAATGGAGACAATTCCCGAGAGTGGATCCCTATGTGGAATCGTTTGCCCAAAGAATTACGTATAAGGACGAAAAAATCTCGTAAGGCAAAAGCTGTGATAAAACCAAAGATACTGTTGAGTGATAAAACTTCGAAGAAACAAGTCGATGACGTATTAACTTCATTAGAAGTACTAGAAGAGCAAGAAGTGAAGGATGCGCCCCATGAAGAGCACGAGGAAAAGAAAACAAATGAGAATGTAGAAGGCGAGGAAGAAGAGATAGATGACGAAGATTATGATGAAGAGGACATGGAGGAGGGAACAGATTACATATCTTCGTACTTTGACAACGGAGAAAACTTTTTAGATGATGAAGAAGATAATCTTGACGATGGCCCCATTTATTGACACTTTTGTCCTGAGGCATTTCTTGCAACCATATTGTTTAACTGTGTAAAATTCTCTTTATTATATAACTTTTTTAAATAAATAGCATATTTCAATAACATGTAACTGAGAGTAATTTAGAAAACATACCTATGCTAAGAAGTACAGCAAGATTTATCAGTACTATTTACAGGCATTTCATGACTAGTATAAAACATTTCAAGGGATTAAAACTTGAACTTGATTAGCACGACTAAACAGCGTAAGAAATGCAATTTACAAGGAAGCACTTTTTGTTTGAACAATGTAATAAATGCCAGACAATATGACACTGTTGAGTGATACGCACAATTTTTGGCATGCCACTTACACGACAGCAAAGACAATAGAAGAATTGATTGAACTTGATACGCACGATTTTTGGCATGCCACCTACACGACAGTAAAGACAATAAAAGAATTGATTGAACTATCACACAATCACTTCAATTTAAGCTTGAAATATTGAACACATAGGCAAAGGCTTTAAAAAATACACAAACCAAGACGTCACATTGATAAAACACTTCTTATAAAAAAAATTTCATGCTGGATTTTTAGATAGTACAAATAGATTGTACATATAAAGTGATTTAAGCATAAACATTGGCTTCCACATATGAAATGATTATTCCCAGGTAAAATCGTCTTTGGTTATAGTCCTTTTGGTAGAACGAAGGTCATGTAAGAGTTTCTGAGCAGGTCTTGCTCTAGTAGTAGCTTTCGGCTCCTTTTTGACTGCATACGATTTATCAGTGAGTTGGTTTGTTAGCCTGGAGCTCCGAGGAGTTACGGAATCACCAGCAGTTGTAGAAGAACGACCGGCAAACATTTCTGACATCTAAGGAAAAGAGAAACGTATCTAAGGTCCAGGCAGATATGTAGTGAGTCGAAACAATTTCAATAGTGCTGCTAAGAAAGCAGTATAGTGTAAATTAATGCACAATTTCATTATCATAAATGATTACGTTAAGTATATGCATAAAAATTTTCTTAGGTCCTAGAAACAGAGAAAACTATAATGAGTCTTTGCTTAAAGGAAGACCGGGTGATTGTTTAGACTCAATCTCATTTTAATTTACTGTCCAAAATATACATTTTCTTACTTATAAAAGTTAACAATTGTTTCTTATATTTGCATAATTAGCTTAGAAAGTTAATTAACGGCAACCGAACACAGCTATTGCTTGCGTCAGAAACTAACCACAGTTTGTGCAATGGCAGGCATATCCCTCAAGCACGTTTGCATAGGTGTTACAGTACTGCGTAAATGCATGATGTCACGAAAATGGGTTCTACGTCATATGACGTGAGAAGCTAACACTGCAGTTCATGATCATGGTTATGACAGTACCGTCTTCTATTTGTCGGCCACGCGCATGTGACAAAAAGGCGCCGCTGCCAATCTTAGTAGATTCACTGAGCCGCGCGTAGCTTTGAAAGTTTAACAAAATTTGAGTATCCGAGGTAATTATTATTTAATCTAAGCTTTGATTAAAAAAAAGCTATTGTAGTTTTCAATATTTTAGAGCATACTTTATTCTGAACTCGTGTTTACACAATCATCCGGTTTTACTTTAAGAAAAAAAGTAAAAATTCCTATATAACATAACTCATATGATCTAAGATAAAAAACGAAGGGAAAATATTGTTTTTTATGAATGATTTTGCACCAAAGAATTACTACTATAATAAATGAATGCCTATAAAGATGATTTAAAAATGTTTAATTATAACGTTTTGACTCCTCTTCCAGGAGTTATAATCCGATGTAAAGAACTTTTTAAATAACCATAATATATAATTATAATTAAATAATTAATAATATAATATATAAAAGTTAATCATGACATATAGCAGTAAATAATAAAAAGAAAGACGGAAAAGCATTCTGCAATGGCAGTCGGAATTTAAAGAGTTTTAGTTCAGTGCTCTGAACACGTCTTTTAGAGTAAGTTAGCTGGAAAGTAGCCTACGGGAAATGTGGTAGGGCAACGTCCCTATCGTGGACACATTCATATGAACGTACACATATGAAGTGTATTTGTAGTTTTAAAAAATTTAAACGAATGAATTAAAATAAAAAATTTAAAGTTAAACCAAAAACTTAGAGAAAATAATGTGTGAAACAACTGCATCGAAATGGAAAATTTTTAGACATTCTGATTATTTAGAATAAAATCGCTATTAGCATGTAATAAATTAAACTGAAGTCTAATTTTAAATAAAATAGTTTTTCATTTCTGTTTGCTTTCAGCCAAACATACATAACAGTAAGAATCTAATTTACCATAGAGGTGCAAAATGTTAGTTACAGGTATAAATGCAGAAAAAATGACAATAAATTAACTAGCAGTTAGAAAATGGCATTTAAAAATAGTTTGCAATACACTAAAGGTAAAACTGATAATTAAGGTTTAATAATGAGTAAATGGTTATTGAAAGAAAATTCAGTTTTCTTAAAATAAATACTTAATTTAAGAACAATTTACGTAAATGGACAACAGCGTATGCGTATGGTCTGTAAAATAATGCCGTTTTCTTATCTTGGTTTAGCAAAATCTGACGTTAAATGAAGCCCTATTTATTCAAAATTCTAGATTTCCGCCTCACACAAAAATCTGATGAAGCTCAATGTTATTTTGTAAATTTCAGGTTTTTTCAGTTAAGCCTTTCACTACGTAGTTGCTTTTTACCCAGGCCACATTGACTTTTGCACACCTGACAATAAATTCTTGTGGTGTGTTACTAAAATAGAATCTTGTAAATAAACTAATAGTTATCTGTTATTAAGTAGTAATATTAAATATTAGTTGTTATTTTTACACATGCACACACATATGAGCACACATACATGCACCCACGCAAACACACGTGCACATGCTCATAAATAAGCCTGTACTCATATTTAGAAACCAACTTTCACAAAAGATGCAACACCAATCCATAATATGCAATCATTTTATAAGAACAATCAACTAAACACACTCTTTGTCAACGCTCTACAAGTGATTTTGCATGAGAACGTACTATACAGTACAGTATTATGGACTGCACTTGGCTTCAGATGCTGATTGGCTGGTTAGCATAACTTGTTGCGAAGCAACCCCAATCCTACGGCTGTTAAACTTTTTTACAATGTTTCTGAATGGCCATAGCAATGAAATAAACAGACCTGGGTGACTGCGCTTAGCTTAGTGCTGAGCTTGGGCGGCAGTCTACCGCCTTCCATCCCTTGCATGAAAAACATAGGCAGCAGTGTGCCACCTTCCGTAGTGAAAGGGTTAATGAATTAACTGTTTCTTAATAATTCTTACTGCATTTTGATGTTGAATCAGCTCTGCAATTTCTGTGCCAGTATTTTCCATGCGACGAAGTAATAATTCGAGTCGTTTCTCTAGGTTACGTCTCATTTGAGTAGTTTCAGGTTCGGCTCTGATTAAACGAATTAGGCGATCTTGTTCCCTGCAAAATTCAAGGTAAAGACTTTTAGTGTAAAAGAGTTGCTCATTCTGTCTATTAAAAACAAAGGGCAGGTAAAACCAGATGAATTTGTCATTGTTGCACATACCTATTTCGTCTATTATTGATAAGATGAGAGAAGATATGTTTAACAATACACAGAAATATTCAGATATTTTTAAATTCCGTACAATGAAAAATATTTTGTAGTGTCGAAGGAAATACAAGTACAATGTAGTGTGGAGAATGGGTGGCGAACGACCATATGGTCAACTAGGTCAGCCACCCTTATGTTAGAAATTCTGTAATAACTTAATGGATGAGCTAATGGTTGTGAAATTCATTTCCCAAAATTCATACGATGCTGAACACTTGGACACGGTAAAAAAATGACAGTTTCACAATAGGAGAACTGAATAATAAACAAAAGCACAATTAAAAATTAACAAAATTAATGCAAAACCAGAATTAATTGACGTAATATAATTTGGTGAAAGATTAGACGTACTTGAAATATCTTGTCGAGTGTTTTGTAAAAAGTAAAACCAATTGCTACATCTTTACAATTGTTTCGTTACAATTTTTTTTACAATTGTTTCAGCATCTCAAAGGGATATTATTTCAGTTCCTTTCTAATTACTATAATGAGCTAAAATCAATTATTATCCTGAAAATGTTGTAATTAGTCATGAACTTTTGTATACTATAAAGTGCACAGCCAAATCTCATCATAACCCCCCCCCCCCTTTTAAAATGTTAACTCCGCTTAACATCCAGACTTTTGAGAAAACAAAATGTTTCAATTTGCATACACATGTATGTATTAATGCCAACTTTTTGCAGTCCAAAGGAGGTGGCAAAAAGCGGTTAAATTGTGTATTATTCTGGAGAATTTTTTTAAACAATTTAACGAAAAATGCTCTAACAATATCATTAACAACAGTTTATCATTATAATTTTATCATAACCCCATTCTTCACAGAATTTTGGCAATGCAGAAAAAAAGAATCTTGAATATACACAGTTAAACTTACTTGCTCATCTCCCCTAGTTCTTTTTGCAGGGAATTCCGTAAAGTTACTAATGTATCAACAGCAGAGTCGAAGTCGCTGTCAGCATTCTCCACTTGTTTAGCAGACCGTGTCATCTTGCCGCTGTATTTATTATTAGCAACATTAGCTTTGCTGGGTCGACGTCCGGAACTGGCCGTTTTGGGGCGACGATGCGAATCGGCTGCACTGGGTCGCCGTCCGAATGTGGCCGTGCTAGGCCGGCTGCTGGAAACTGGCGTGCGTAGATTGATCTCAATGGGTTGGCTACCCGAACTGGCAACATTTTTACTAATTACGTATGAAGATTTTCGCCTATACGTCGCAACATCAATAAAAGAGCAAGCTAGTAAAGAATGTTGAAATCAAAACTAACATCTCTTAGAGAGAAGTGAAGCACTGAAACTCCTGATTCACATGTTCTATTCTGATCAAAAGAGTATTTTTGAGGTATTCCCAAATTCTATAAGTGACATTTACTTTAAAACGATAACTTTAAATTTCACATAAACAAATTGTGGCTGCCAGCATTGCGGGCATTGTCTCTCGTCTTCTCTTTCCTAACTGTTGAGACTAATAGTACTAATTTGAGATTTATTTATTTATTTCAGTTGCAAATGTCAAGCCTAGTTACATTATATGCATTAACATTTTTAGCCATTGTAAAATTACGATTTTCATACTACTAACAATTTACAGGTAGCAACAATTATAACAACTTTAAAAAAATTAGTAACAATTTTTACGCTGGCTTTGTTTTTGTTCATCTTGGGCACTTGCAAAACATTCTGCAACTCAATTAGCACTCACATTGGTTTGCAAATGTACCGGGGCTGAACTGGTTAGTCACAAACTAAGACCAGAGCTTGAAACCGACCCATAGAATTTTTTTACACGATCAATCACAAATTTCACAACTGTCTCTCCTCCTCAGTATTGCAGCCATTATACAGCATTGTAGCTTCGGTGTAGGTAAAATTTATGTAACTTTAGGAAATAAAAACACGTTACCCTTCAGGCGAAGTGCTGCACAGACGACAATGAGTCTTTAGCGTGGCTAAAAGCTCCTGTATGTTACCTCCTAATGAATGTGAAGGCGCAGTAGACTAAAAGAAATACCACAACAATAATTAATGTTAGCAAATATACACATAAAAGAAAATTGTAGCTTCCTCACACACAAAAATATAATCTGTGATAGCATTCCTTTAATTTTTTTGTTCATTTAAAGAAGCTAAGCGTACATATTTTAATTTCTTTACAACACGAGCCTATTGATTACTTTTACAAATATGCTACAAACAGACAATGCATACTCCCTGCACTATGATCAATACATAAAAGATTGCCTGGAACAACAATTGTGCAAATAAGTAACTGTTTCAATACATCTCAAAGCATATTTGTATGAGCAGGGATGAGAATGACAAATTGCACAAAACTCTGAAACAGGGGGTTTTGGGGTCACCTAGGCCCCCTATGGGGTTGAGGGGCAAAGCCCCCATGGGGGTTCAAGGGGCAAAGCCAACAATAAATTGCAATTTTGTGAGCATAGAGAGCCTCTAAGTGGACTTAAAATATCAATTACCTTGTTTCATGCATAATTTAAGATACCCAACTATCAAGGGTACATGATACCTAATTGTGTCAAAAACGCCTAAGTACAGGCTGCTCCTATGCAAAAGTATATAAAAACTGTCTGCAATTGACTCAAATAACTCCACACAATTGATTCTATATTTTTATACATAGAGATATACACGTGGTTACACTGATGTACGTGACGTAAACAAAGTGACGGCCTGCCAACTAGCGGTCAGCTTGTGAAATAATGTACTGGGTCCGTAAAAATTTTCTCAACGAATTTACGCGATATACAAAAATGCACTACTGGTCTTCCAAAAACTCGGAATTCTGCGTATGTGCGGAAAATTCTCGTCCCTGGATGAGTAAAATGATACCAAAGGGGGAAGCACTAACCAGTAACCAAGACTTCATTTAAAAAAATTAAGACATAAAGGATGTATAATAATCAAAATGGCAAAACAGAATGCTTATAAAACATGCGTTGAAAATACAAGGTACAAAATTACCTTTTTAACATAAATTGTTCAGCACTAGAGTTGCATGCTATAAGATAGCATAAGTAAATATATATTATTAGGTATATAATTAATCAAATCAAATCAAATCATTTATTATTTTTCCCACATACAACATCGATTAAAGCTTAGTAGCATAATTATAATAGCCAATCAAATGGGAAGGGGTGGCGAAGAACATGCGTTATCGTATCAGCCACCCCAACTCAGTTCTGTTATAAATATTTCGCATGCAGTGCAGATGATAACTAATCAAAAATAATGAAATATTGAAATGATGCACTTGTTTACATCTATATGACATAAAAGAAAAATGCCAAAAACATTAAGTAACAGTCAATGATGGTGAGACTCAACTAAACTTGAAAAACAAAAAAAGGGAAAATGTTTTAACATGAATTAGATTTGAACCAAGGACCATCTGCTTGCCAGGTAGATTCCATAACCTCGTTCTCCAGTGATCTTAGTATAAAGTTATAATTTAAGAACACAAGTAACTAGGTAACAATTACCTTCCCTGCGACAAATGGTAGGTCGTTAAAATGGAACCGGAAGTGCCCCATCCAATCGTTGGGACTGTGAGATCTGCACCGGTACAAGTCACGTTTTGGCTTCGAATCCTTTAATCTTTTGGGCACGTAGGAGTCAGACTTTGTCATTTCTTCCTCCTTTTCTGGTAGCTTCTTTGTGATAGGAGCAAGTTCTGTTATAATTGGCTTCGTTTGTTCATGGCATCGTTTCTGTATGTTAACAAAATTCACAAACAAAATTAACAGATCAACCTGATTTTTGTGCTAGTAATGTCACCATCAACGCTGCAAGAAAGGCTTTAATCAGCACTGGGACACCCTTCCAGCAACGACATGGTTATTTTAAAATCTCGTGTGCCCACCAATGTCCAAGCACGAACAAACATTTAGCTTAAATTCAGTGAAGCAAATACTGACACTACATTATTGGATATTCGTTTGCCGGCCCCATCAGTGCAAAGTTTGAAGCGGGAGGCCCACTGGAGTCAGGGATGTTACCAAAACTGAAATTATAAAGTGGAACCAAAATTGATGAAACGCAGGAAACCGATACCGAAATGAAACCAAACTAAAATGGTTTTTGCAAAATCCACTATTATTAAAACTGAAAAAATTCTGAAATAAACAAACTACTTTTTTGTTGGTTTTTTTTATATTTACTCTTATAAACAAGCTTGACGAAGTAGCTATGCAAAAATCCTAACCAAAAAAGTAGAACAATGTTTACAGTTAAAGATCTAGAAGCTTAAAACTGACAAATTTTATTTTGTAAATACTTCGTTGCCTATATTGCATAAACTAGAAAATTAAACTTGGTTTTATTCAAATTATGCTTTCATATTTCGGTTCGTTGTGCCTGGAGACCTTAAAGTTTCACAATCGACCGTACTGAAGATATGCCGCATTGCCGTAAAAAGCATGCTACAAATGCATAAAAAGTTAAATGAACGATATTTGCACTTTATTGCACAATTTTAAACAAAATTTTCCAGCGATTTTCAACACCTACCAGAAAAAAACGTAAGCGAGATAAATACCACTAAACCCTCGGAAAAATGCTAGAGAAAATTACAGAAAGCTCGGCTACGAAACTTGATAATTTTCGACACGAAACTCAACCAAAAGTGCAATTATCGGCAATTTCGTTTTGGTAATATCCCTGACTACAGTACTGCTTTCGCTACTTTATCCGTACAAACATAATGACATTGCTGAATGTTCACAAACACTCCTTAACATAATAGCCTACGAAATTGTAATTTGAAATCGCAATGACAAATAAACAAGCAATTAGCAATAATAAACCACGTTGTTTCTTAACAATCAATTCAAGGTTTATATAAAACCAAACTCCTAATTACAATAAAGAAGCCAGACAAACAAAGAGCTTTATCATTTGCAAAAATTAGCCGAGCGCGTTGTCAAGGTTTCTAACGGTCACGGAAACTTAAAATCTAGGTTTATTTTTACAAAAACAATGTGATCAGCAATAACTGACTGTTACATATCTGTTTAAGAAAGATAATTCAAGACACGAAGCGCTAAACCACGAGAGATGGCTAAATTGCACTCAGTGACAATAGCAGCAGAAAGCTTTAGGAAGCTGAATCATTCAGAAGCAAATTTAATGGTGGTACGCAAGTTGTATGGAAAATTGGAGCAAAAATACGTAAACTAAGTAAGTAAAATGAGAGATAAGATCAATGGGCACTCCGAAAATAACATATTACGAAAATTGAAGTACAGTACCACTGTACAATATTCACAAAAACTTGACAAATTTTAAATTTAAATTTCAAGATGCTGATGTGTGCACTGCACCACAGCTGAACACTTCTTAACTGAGAGGTACGACACCTGTTTTTTGTGCAACACGCTTCCAAGATGCAGGCGCTAATGCCAATCTAACTAGCAAACAGTGAATAATAGTGGAGATTACACTACTCGTTTATACAAAAATGTTTTCCATTACACGCTATTCAAAGGGACACATAAACTGGACTACCCAAAATCACATTCTGATTCACACTGTGAATGGTATGTTGAAATCAATGCAAAGCACGTGTCACACTCCGCGGACAAAATAAGAGACACTACAAGCTTCATGAAAAACAGGATAAGAAAACACTTTTTACCGTTTCTGCTTCCGCTTTCAACCTCTTCTGATGTTCTTCCTGGAGTCTCTCTTCTAATTCAATGACTTTTTGCTATAAAGTTAAGATAAAGTTTCACCTCGTCTGGAGAATAATCAATGCACGGCCACTAATTGACCAGGAAGCATTAAATAGTGAATTTCTACATTTCAACAATGAACCTGCGGTTTTGGAAAGGGAAATTCAGATATGCAAGGATGAAAAAATCCATGACTATCGTTGATTAAAAGCCGATGCTAAATTTTGTATCGTCACAGGAAATTTTAAAACTACATCTCCAGCAAAATAAAAAAATGACACATTATCATTTATGAGCTATGCCATGTTTTTTGTGTCTTGAAGCAGCGTTTCAAAATGGGGCATGAGAGCAAAACTTGAAGCACTTTTCCAAACATTATTTGGTAATAATTTTCTAAGTATTTCTAAGAAATTTGGCAAAATAGCACCGATGAATAAACTGGTATTGGCAACAGACAGAAAATATGTATTCACACTATCTATTGTTTGTTTATTTCGAAAAGGTAAAATGCGTAGAAGCTTCTGCACATTCAAGTCAACTGTTTATCATTTCACTCATTTGGTTTATTTTTTCAATCATATTTTCATTCATCATATTTTATTAAGTGGCTTTAAAATACAGTGGAATCTCGACTTACGAAAACCCTGTTATACAAAAAATTCAGAATACGAATCGGGCTTCGAAGAAATTTCATTTAACGAAAAAATAATCAAGATAAGAAAGCAAAAATCAAATGTGCCGCCCGACAGCGGTCCTCCTAGAATGCATTTTGTAACATCACGTGAACGCTTTGTTGTGCGCAACACATGAACGCTTCGAAAGGTAAAGTGTCATTATTCGTAAGAACAATTATTATTATTTTTCATTGATTTTATTATTTTCTCATTGTTTTTTAACATTTATGTAAATGATTATGTTGTCATTAAGAAAGATACTTCTTTCAGGTGGGTACAATATTTACACTTTTTACGATTGTTTTCTGGGGGGCGGGGGCTGGAACGAATTAGGCCATTTATAAATAATAAATCATAATAAATCTTGTCACGTAATACGAAAATTCTAAGATACGAAAGCCCCTCCGGAACGAATTAATTTCGTATCTCGAGGCATCGCTGTATAGTTAGATTTGAATTTCAATGCCAAAAGATATGCCAGTGCATAAAACGTAGCCTGATCGAAATCTAGGTTAGAAAAGAGGGCTTTGTGAGGAAACTGTGCCACATTACAGCTAGCAGGATTATTCCTCTTCCCATAGTTAGGTTCACGCAAATAAACATATGAGCATGGGCAATCCAAATTCATCAGTGAAAACTTCTAGTTATCTACGGAACTTCTGTTTTCATAAATGGGAACGAATGTGACAGAAGCAAGAAACAATTCATCGCAAGCTGTATTAATTCTTGCAGCTCTTCGACACCTACCGTTTCGGTGGATGCTTCTAATTTTATCCGACGTTTTTGCTCTGCGTCGAGTTTGTCTTCTAAGTCGGTCAGCTTTTGCTGCAAAAGCAAAGTAATGCAACGTTACATTTAAACAGAATCGAGCATCTACGAAAATTGACAAGAAAGTGCACTTATAAACCAGCAAACTGTGTGAAATAAGCGATTCAAGAAAACAAGCTGCTCACATTTATTTCTACAATGTTAAATTCAAAGATACATTTGCTAGCTTTATGACAGAGTTCTATGTTCAGACATATGGTATTGTTCCAAGAAACAGATTTTGGAAAAAGGAAATGTAGTTTGCATTCCAATTAAACCGATTTTTCGATTTTTCAAATATAAAAAATTGTAAATCTAATGTGTAAAATGCATCAATCAGCATTTTGTTTCCAGATATAAAAATCAGCCAAGCATCATTTCTACAGACTAACTGATTAGTTTCCCACAACAAGTAACTAAGACACTACACCAGGTTGCCCAAAAAATGCTTGTCCAGTACAATAGTACGATAATACCTCGGTTTTCGACCATAATTTGTTCCTAAAAAGTGTTTGAAAACCGATTTGGTTGAGAACCGAATCATTTATTCTGATGAGAAATAATGTAAAAGCAAATAATCCATTCTCAAGCACCAAATGAACTGTGAAGTATTAGTAAAAAAAATATAATAATGCAAAAATGTTTATCCAAATGGTAGATATGATATAATTGATAAGAAAAACATAATAGAATTACTTTGGAAGAAAAACATAATTGTTCATGCACGGAAAAAGCGGAGAAAAATAAGCATAGAAAGCACTTAGCGATGCTAGGCGATTCAAATCTTGTGTGTGACAACTCTCGGGCGCGGTCGATTACGTTCGGCTCGCCGCGCATCTGTTCATCACATGTTGGGCGGTTGGTCGAGTACCGAAATTCTGTTCGAGAGCGGAGACAATTTGTGCTGGAATTTTCTGGTTGAAAACTGATTTGTACGAGTACGGAGACGTTCGACAACGGAGGTATGACTGTATAATATTTTACAATTCTACACATGTAGAATCATCTTCTTATTTTTACCTGAGCTATATTTTGCAATGCTGATAGCCGCAGGTAATTTTCTTCCAAACGTGAAATTTTCTCCAGTTTTTTTGCACCGTGTTCAATTTCCGCTCGTTGTTCAGCAACTTCGGGTGAACGCTAAAAAGAAGATTTTGGGCAAAGATTTTACTTTTTTGGTAGAAAAGTGAATTAGGCATGCAATCTGAAACTGTAATTATACAACTGTTAATGATCCATTGGACATAAACTACGACTTGACTCATTCATGCGAGTGACACGGTTTTCCTTTCTGCTTACACAAAACACAGGAAAAATCTACACAGTTTCCTTCTGAATAGCAGGTATAATGTAGAATATTAGCACGTTTACAAATAAATGCCAGAAAAGACTAAATAGCCTACACAAACAACTTGCTAACTTGGCAGTAAAAGCACAAAATTTGCCAAGTGTTTCTTGGTGTAGTCACAGATTAAAAATGGGAATAATTTTGCATTTTAACCCTTTTACCATATGCATCCCAGTAAACCTTTTCTATGACTTCTTCTAAATATGTTTTGTGCACAAAATACTTTCAGTTATTTATTTTAGGCGCATTGTCTCACCACGAAGTAAAAGTTAAAATGCAATATGTCGATTTTTTAAAATTGTCGAAACTTTACTTCGCTTGTCTATACATTATACGGGCGATGTATCTGATAAAACAAAATGTCAGACGTCTGTATGCTGACGTAGAACTAGTCTACTCACAACTACAAAGACAATCAAATTCAAAATAACAAAGATTTTTGCACAGGCGCTAGCAATGTCAGTTGTCTACAATTATTCCAGCATAGATAAGGGAATGTAACTAAGTGAATTTAAATTTCGTATTACTAGTAAGTCACATGTCTTTAAGCAGAGGTATAATGTATCCTATGGTGGTCAGCATAACCACAAATTATGCTGTTGCTGTTTACTAACGAAACATGGAGGTTTATCAAAAGTAATTTACGAATTATGGTGGGGGTAATTTTTTACCCCCTGGTTACCAAAATCGGTTGTAAAAAATCGTGACCCTATAAGGGTTAAGAAAAACAGGTACAGTGATTTTTGCGATTTGCGAATTTAGTACCAACTACCTAGCAAATATGGTTGCTATCATGCTATGATACAATCAAACAAACAATCCTTATGATTGTTTACTCAACTTATTTACATGTTAGATAAAAACATATACGTGTTTGAAAGTGTTCACCCACCTTCATGCTAACCTTCCAATCTTCCTCTGCATTTTGTAGCATTCCTCTCATATTGTCAATTTGTTGGTTTAGCACAGCGCAGCGACCACGAGTCATTTCCAGGTCTGTCTCCAGTTCTGGAAAAAGCATTTGTATGCTTTAGTGCATTGCAAGCGATCACGCAACACTCAAAAGCAAGGCCTACAGTTAACGTTGAATTTTAGCGGCAAGACCAGTACCTAGCATGCTAGAGTTAGGTGTCAGAAAGTCCATTAAATCCAAGAACACACAATATCAAACAAATACGCACTAATAACAAATACGGGAACAATTCTATCACCAAACAAGTAGTTCAACTTTGGAATACCTGGCTATCAAATTTAAAACAAATCAAGTCTTTCGATGAATTCAAATCAAAATTAAAAATACATACATTAAATCGTTTTGAAAACACTACATACGTAAACGATAATATATATTCATCCGCAAATTTTATTTACCCATGTCCATTTCAAATTGTATGTATATATAGTATAAAGTCTATTATAATTTGCATGTAACATTATAATGTATATTTTGTTTTAAATTTTTGGCACAGTAGTTTTTAGTTTGCACTGAACGCATTTGCCTTTAACAGTTTTGTGAATTTTATTCTCATGCTGCGATGTTCTGGATTTTATAGTTATGAATATCGACTTTTTATGGCAAATAAAGATTATATATATATATATACAGCCAAATTCTCTCTGAACAGGAGAAATAAGTAAAGGCAGTATCACAAATAAAACCGATGAGAAAAATAATTTCCTTGCAATCTAAACAACTTTATATCAGACATGCACACAATAACTCACATTACCTTTACTCATCACGTCTGGCGCATCTGGTAGAGGTACGCGTTCATTTGAACTGACAGAATGTTTCAGCTGAGAAACTGCCTTCTCTCGCTCTCGTTCAAGGTAACTGATTTTTGCCTGTAGATTTCTCAACGCCGTTATCACTCCTAATTTAGAAAATAAAATTACTGATTTTTCACCGTTTTCAACAAAATTTAACGATTACGGTAGTCAATATTTCAGGACAGAAAACATAAAGGAATTCCTTTAAAAGAGGGAACATATTCTTTAGAAGTATCCAATTCAGATCACTGAAATGTGTTTGAAACCATTTTTAAGTTTAAGCATTTCAGTTTTTGGGAAACAGTCCTGACTTGCAAAAAGACCACATGCTAAAGAAATAAAGAAAGTGTCAGATTTTTTGCACAAACTGGATACCTCAATTTGCAATAAAAACTTCAAGGTCTTATTAGCACACATTTCCGTGCACCATACACATACACAAGTATATACAGAAACACTTATTTTTAAAAAATGTTTAAAAGGTATTAAAAAAATCTTACCCTCACTGGCACTAGCTCCATCGGATACAGAAGAAGTCATCTTCATTTGGGAAAAATTCAGAAGCTAACTTTTACTGGCACATCACTGAGTACGGAAACAAATTTGAAACCTAAATAAGTTTGTTGGTAAACAAATGCAAAATCAAATTCAGAGTTGAACTGAAAATAACTTAAACAAATTAGCAATTCATAGGTAGGTTTATTGCTGACTAGATGTAACCATTTGAGCAAGAACATATTTGTGCAGCTTGTACATTTTACCTTATAAAGTTAGATTTCAACCTCCAGTAGAGAAATAACGCTAATATTTATTTATTGTTCACACAACTGACTACGCAGGTCTGCTCAGGCTGCAAAACTCATACAATTTTGTTTGCAAGTATAATAAAATTTGTATGTGGTAGTCACGTCCAATTATGTCAACTGGTTTGCACTGAAGTATGTCAAGCAAAACCATGCTCTCTCTTGCTATTTATTACACCTAAACACGGGTAGGATAAGTAAAAGTGATGTATGGTTAATCGATAGAAACACAAATTTTTTTCTCCAATGGTGATTAATCCATTAAATGCTTTTTGTTATAAATTGATTAACCTAATGAAGTCGCACTACATCGAGTCTCACAACTTTTCTCCCAAAAGTTTAATTTATTTGCTTGCACTTCAGCCTGGCAGCCATTATTTTATTTTATTGTTTGTACAACTTAACAGCGTGGAACCTTGGAAAGCTTAGGTTACAAACTTTCATACCCAGCGCAGTGAGATGTGGCTCCCGCTCCCGTAATGCACTACCTCAGTAACCACATTACAGTATTACGGTAAAAACATTGCGTTATTGAGATAAAACATTTTTATCGCTTGTATGTTGGCACTGATATGAAATCAACATCATGAGACATGGTCAAAGTAACGATTTTATGTGTTTTTAGTAAATACTGTGGTAAAACTTAAAACAGTTTGAGTCCTTAAATTTATGCACAATTTTAGACATCATATGTTTTTAATTACTGTAATTCTATAAATGTTGTTATTTTTCAGCTGCCCAATGTAGATCCACCTGCTAAACCAAAGTGTAAATTTATGCCAAAATCAACTGAATTAGCCAGAGTTGTATTTTTGTAAATTTTGTACATGACTTAGAAGAATGGAGGGCCTATAATTGTGCATCATCACGATTATACGAGTGACAAATATTCTACTCAAGTACAGATGATGTTCCAGATACTCGTATTTTGAGTACTACCACATAATTTTGCACAAACGTGCTTTGTGCATAGAAACATCTCACAGTGTGAGTGGAAAGCATTTTTATTTTGAAACTTTGGAAAATTTTCTTGAAATTGGAAATCTGTTATACTCAATAGCATTGTTTTCATAAATAAGTTGATTTCTCGAAAATAAATAATAGAAGCTTACAATCTCTTATCTTTATCTGTATCACAGAATTAGTGTAATTATGACGAAATTAATATCAAAATTGTCACTAAGCAAGATCTAGAAATTAAGTATGTTACAATAATAAACAATCCTTTAAGACTGTTTAAGAGCCTCTGTTATTTCACGGCCTTTTATGTTAGAGTTTTCATTACTCTAGGGTAGAGAGTGAACTCACAATTCACATGAAGCAAGTCAATTTTATCACTGACACTCAGAAGGAGTGTGTACGCAAAATTCTTATAGATATGATAATTTGTGAAAATCACTTAAACTTGAGGCATTCTGGATAAAAATGCCCGCGCCCTGATATTATTTAATGTTCTTCGTTTTCAGATTTGAGAATACACTGCATACCTAATACCAAAAGAAGTCTGAACTGACGAATTTAGCTAAAGACTTACCAAGTTTGATGCACTATTTTAGAAAGGCCTCCCAGCCAGTTCTTTCGCATAAGGTTTTCACTCCAATTTGCGAAATAACATGATTAAAATTTAAACTACAAAGTAATTGAAAATTTTGATAAAAAACACATCCAAACATAAAATGTGCCACCAAAACCAAACGTAAACAATATACCTTATAAATTCAGCAAT
The DNA here is from genome assembly GCA_030141605.1 of Tubiluchus corallicola. NCBI lineage: Eukaryota > Metazoa > Priapulida > Priapulimorpha > Priapulimorphida > Tubiluchidae > Tubiluchus > Tubiluchus corallicola. The sequence goes on along the minus strand of JAQGDQ010000974.1, from coordinate 12,522 downwards.
CAATTCGGTCCGAACTTAAGGTGCGATTAGAAAACGAGAATTTCTTCTCGTTCAGCTCAGTTTATAGGCGCGGCTTTCAAGATTCACGAGGCCTTATAATTAATGTAAATGTTGACCTTAGTTTCTCTCCATTTATCATTGCTAATGTTGTCATGCTGATTATCATGAAATTATAACTAAGATTTTTTTCCAATTATAAATAATAATATTAGGGGTGAGCATCGAACGTTCGAATTCGATTCAACCGAGTTTTTTTAGTTCAAATTCCATTCGAACCTAAACTATAGATTCGAATAATTTAGCACTTCAACCACATATGTTCGTTGTCATTAAAATGTTTGAACCATCATGCAATTAGCGTAATTTAGCTATGATTTCTGTGTACAATTTTTAAAGGAAAACCGGATGATAGTGTAAACACTAGTTCAGAATGCTCTAAAATATTGAAAACTACAACAGCTTATTTTAACTCAAAGCTTAGATTAAATAATAATTACCTCGGATACTCAAATTTCGTTAAACTTGCAGCGGCGCATTTGTGTCACGTGCGCGTGGCCGACAAATAGAAGGCGGTACCGTAATAACCATGATCAAGACTGCTGTGTTAGTTTCATTACGTCATACGATGTAAAGCCCATTTTTCATGACATCATGTGTTTAAGTAGTACTGTAACACCTTTGCAAATGTGCTTGACGCGCAAGGGAAGACGCCTGCCATTGGACAAACTATGGTTAGTTTCTGAGATAAGCAATAGCTGTGTTCAGTTGCCGTTCATTGACTTTCTAAGCTAATTATTCAAATATAAGGAACAATTGCTAAATTTTATAGGCAAGAAAATGTATGCTTTGACAGTAAATTAAAATAAGATTGAGTCTAAACAATTGTCCGGTCTTCCTTTAAACAAATTATTAGTAGTTTACTGCAGAACAGTCTTTTATTTTAATATGCATGATATTTGTAAGGCTAATTTTTGTTGGTGGTTCAAAAATTATTCAATCTCAATTTTAATTTGATTTCTGGTAGATAACAATAGTAATAATAATCCTCAAATACTGCATGTCAATTGTCACATTTCTTTTATGATGTGTAAGTATAATTGTGTGCAAAAATAAACCGAAAATACCGAAAATTTAATACTGATAAGTAATTTATAAAAATTAAAGCATTATTACTTTTGTACTGACCTAAGTGATTTTCACTCTATAAGAATACTCTATAAAAACTCATTAATACTGATTGAACCACCCTACCTATGGCCCACCATTCAGTGATACTATCTTTCAAAGCATCAACCAAATCAGCAGTTTTAATTTCAACTTTTACAAAAGACAAAAATAAGTGTGGTAATAATGTTTATTTTACTCACATAGCAATCTCGCTAAACTAAAAATTCACAATAGCTTCATGGCTATAATTATGGTAAACATTACACATGTAACATTTTATTGAAAAGTGACATTTAATTACAGTTTAAAGCGTAACACACAATTTTATTAACACTAATATGCTTTAAACACAATACATGATCAATTGATTGTGCGTTAAATTTTGTTGAGTACAACAAAACCATAATCCGTGCTATTTTTTGTGAAGGATAAAGTCCCACATAAATATGCCTAAATGGAATACCACCTTGACAAAAAGCATTGCTAATAAAACAGAATAATAATATTAATAACATAATAACAACAATCATAATAGAAACCCCCAACTTGCAAGTCAGCCACATAAACCAGCAATGCCTGCATAAAGAACAGCAACAGAAACGTCAATTTAAGCAATACGAAGTCAAGTGTTAATTCAATTGCATATGTAAAGAAAGAGAAAAAACTGGTTTCTGCTTTCAAGTTTTGCTTACATTATAGTACACTTATTGCACATTTAACCTTGTAAGCCAGGCGGACAATTATGCCAATTTCAAAGTAAATATCTTACCACCTCAATTTGGTCTTAAGTGACATTTTTTGCAGTAAACAAATAAAATGACAAAATTTTTAAATAATTTAAAATAAAAATGCTAAAATTACTAAAAATAATATAACAATGATAGCAACAATTGTAAAAATCACTTCCAAGAACAGAAGATTTTAATAATGCCTAGTTATTTCCTACTTTGAAAGATCTTGTCCAACTCGTCTTCCATTTGTGAGTTTGTGCCTCGAAGACCATTAACAACTTGCTCTGCCCAGTAATAATATTCTTCTATGCGTGTCTGGGTCCATCCCACAGGTGGAGAACATTGCAAGTCCCTCAGATTGTATAGCTTATCAGCAAGTTTAACCAGCTTGGCCTCTCTACTCAAATGTGGTGCATGCTCGATTTGGAGTTGCTTACGTCGCTGCCAGTGCAACGACTTGTCATCGGACACTTCGTCGACAATTGTGCGAACTTTTCTGCCAAAGTGTTCTTCTATTTCATCTAGCGTTGTGGCAGTGTCTTCGACTGTGTCATGAAGCAAAGCTGCCTAAAAGAAAATACAGATCAGTTTTTGTTTAGCATAGTTTATTTGACATTTATACATATCTTAAAACTGTATAAAAGAAAGAATCAGCAGGTGCAGGTGCACTTACGCTGATCCTATAAGACATAAAAAGTCGCACAAATATAAATTTATAGAAGCAATTCCGTAAAATTAAATATCTCTCATTAAAAAGCTCCTAATTACTGAACACTTTATAATCATGATCACAGTTTTTCTTAGTTCTCACTCCATTTCATCTTTCATTCACTACTCCCCCCACATTTATGTATATAATTATTATAATATCATTATCTCAATTATTAATTCTTTCTTTAAGATTTCCACATACAGCTTGGCCTGTCAAGCTATGCTTTTAGGCTCAAACTGTATGCATCAAAATTATTCTGTAATGTAATTTGCACATGTATATGCTGCATAAGACTGTCTTTTGTAATTTCTGGATTATATTGAATTTATATTTATATGTACTTCAGTGGAAAATTATCTGTATTTTTATCACAACTGTAAGATGCAGTGTGGAAATAAATCAACTTAAAAAAATTAAATGTACGTAAATATGAATTATATACTATATACAACACGCTTTATACAATAATACGATTTGGAGAGAGCCAATTACGCCAATGACAATGTTACATGTTTCGAATAAAGTTGCAATAGGGCAGTAAATTAACATTAGCTAATCTTTTAGTGAAAACTGACAAACTGGTAGCAAGTACTACATGAGAATCCAGAACATTCCAAATGTTTACAACTCTGTTAGGAAATGAAAATTTTGATATGTTTAATCTCGAGAAAGACGTAAACAGTTTTCAAAGTTGTGACCATGCAAGTGATTGGTTGAAGCATACTGGAAAAAAGGGATAAAAGGAATTAAAGGACAAAATTCTCACCTAAACACTAAACAAAATTTTCCAATACATGTCGTAAGTTCATTCTCTCATGCTTTCTTTTCTTTTTCGACAGCAGTACAAGTGAGGCCTCTGTGAAATCAGGACAGAAAGTTTTGGAATCGAAAAAATTATACATGTGCAAAATTCAGTGAATATCATAAGTTGGTGTCTCGCCTTTGCTGTAATTTATGGAAAAGTACTGTTGGTTACCTGAACAACAGATAGGTCGGTGATATCAGCTTCATTACAAAGAATAAAAGCGACACCTGCAAAATGACAATTGAATCACGTAATAACACTGAGCAAGGGACACCATTAAATATGATGTTGCAGAATTGCTAGCAATCAACTTAGATTCACCTGAGGTTAATGACAATTGAATCACGTAATAACACTGAGCAAGGGACACCATTAAATATGATGTTGCAGAATTGCTAGCAATCAAGTTAGATTCACCTAAGGTTAATGACAATTGAATCATGTAATAACACTGAGCAAGAGACACAATTAAATATGATGTTGCAGAATTGCTAGCAATCAAATTAGATTCACCTAAGGTTAATGATAGTTGAATCATGTAATAACACTGAGCAAGGGACACCATTAAATATGATGTTGCAGAATTGCTAGCAATCAAATTAGATTCACCTAAGGTTAATGACAGTTGAATCATGTAATAACACTGAGCAAGGGAGCACATACACTCAGACAAGTGACCTCGGTTTAGCAAGACTCGAGTATAGCAAGCAAATCATATGTACGATTCCCTGTTTACGGATGTTTTGTTTTAACGACATTGATCATTTGAGACCTTTTTCACTTCATGACACATTTTACATTGTCAACAACACTTTTACCTAATTTAAAGCACTAAAACAGTACATATTGCGTATTCTGTTTTAAAAACTCACTAGTAACATAAACAGTGCAATTATTATACATGTCTTTGCTTCCCCACTGACTACTGATGCTACTACTACTAGCGGTTTGTGTCAACTATCAAATGACCAATGAACAAACTTTATGCAAGGAATTTTGCCTGCAACCTGTTGCTATAGCAAGTATTTAGATAAAATTCCCAATAGAACTTAGTTTTGGCTCTGCAGTATTTATTGTTTAACCGCAACCTAGCTTTAAATGTTAATGAAAGAGAAACTGCTATAGATATAGATATTGGTAAGTAAAATTTATAGTTGGCTTCTGGCAATAAGAAAAACATTAATCAATAGAAATATGAATACAACTCACAAAATGTGTAACTTATATGATTTAAGCAGTATTGACTGTTTTCTCTGGAATGTATCTCAATTCTTTTACATTTCTTTCTATGGAAGTTTTGGTTTTGTTTAACGCTGTTTTGCTTAACGCCATGTTTTGCACGATCACACTAGCATCGGTAAGCGAGGACTTACTGTATATATAAATAAATATATATGTATATAAACATATATATATATGTATATAAATATATATACATATATATATATGAAGTGTAACAGAGAAAATTTTACTGAAGCCTATTGATTCTACATGGGTCATAATATGTGATGTGTTGCAGAATCCTCAGAACCTGAGACTTAGAATAGAAGCTCTGAAGTGATGAGAAGTGAGAATGAACTTGTTAATAATGAGGGGTAATAATGAGAGCGACACAATAAAGAGAGATAATAATGAAGAGAGACAGGACAAAAGGATGAGCACCCATGAGATCATTGCTCTTTATGAGAAATTTACAGCCATATCATTTTACATGTACCCTGTTACACCACACCTCTTAGTACACAATGATGGACTTTCAGATAATGTTGTACATTTGTAATGACTAATTGACTTATCTGTCTTTAGTTTAGAAAAACAATGAATCAATAGAAATTTAAATGGTAGGAAAAAATAAATATTTAATTTCCTGTTGTTGTTGAGTTTCCTAATATATGTTGAGCATTAATTGTATGTACAAGAGGTTAATATTACATCTATTTAAGAACATTTTTAAATATACGTAAAAATTGCAACGTTCTCAAACTGCTCACCAATTGGATGATTTATGTAAGGTGTCTTAATCACATCTTTGCGCCTTTGATCGCGGTGCCTTACTGCTGCAAAATTTGTACACTTGATTATGGCTTTCGTTAGATTGTGCAAACTGTCACCTGGGCTTACTTTAACTAGGTCAGATTCTTGCTTTAATTCACAGTTTGCCATTTTACTAGCTTATGAAAGCATTAAATTGTTATGTTTTTACAAAAACTCGTTGTTAAACGGCACACGTGTAGAAATTAGTCTTAGATTGGCAAACTACAAATATGTGTGGTACCCATCTAGATTGATTTCTTCTACAGTTCGTAGGTGGAAGCACTCGCTATCCTGTGGACCTGTTACAGTAGTTGTTGCACAAATTCACTCATTCCAATACTGGCCGACGTTTGTGTGTACATGTGTGATGCTTAGCTTATGCTTACAGGCTGATGTAGTTTATTGTGAATTTCTCAAGCCGACGTTCGCATAGGTTATTAGCGCTTGAGTAAAATTAACTCATTAGAAGAGAAGTTTTGACAGCCTAAATTGTTAGGGCTGTGATTGATGTCAAAGGACATAGAAGTTTAGTGTTGAGAAGGAGAAGTTAGGCCTACGTCCGCTTTTGACTAAAATGGATTCAATGCCGTTTCTACTTATTTCTGCTAATGTTGGATCACTTTTTGAAGATGTAAGTAAAACGAGATAATTATTGAATCATTCTCGAATACATTGGTGTTAGATGTTCACTCAGTAATAAAACACAGTATAATTAATTAGTAGGTTGTAAAATAACAAGATACTCTGATGCAGTCTTCCAAGAAAACATCATGGTGAAAGACTGAAAGCTGAGACTGAAAGGTGAACAGTTATGTATCTAAATCCTAAAATAAGGTATGCATACCTTACCATAAACTATCTGTAATTTTTTATCAATACGGTAGAGTGAGTTCGCATTCGCAGGCGGGACTGGAGATTATCCATTATCGATAAGTATAGTGTGACTCAAAAGTCACTATGCACTATGATTTGTAATTTTCTTTTTAAATTTTTCTCCTGTCTCAGCAAGCTGTTACATAAATCAAAAGGGGACCCTGGGCAATTCTTTTTATTAATTTGAGCCACTGCCCGGCTCACATCTTACAAGTTTACCTTCTCATGTGAGCCGACAATTATTTGGCGATCACAATTAGTTGTTAGACTATATCTTATTTAAAATTATCCCCATGCTATTTATATATTGTATAATGTATAAGATATTATATACACATAATGTATAAGACGTAATATTGTATGAGATATACCACCTCTGTATTACTGGCTCTTGGAATAAATAAACAGAAAATATTCTGTGACTGGAACCCTGTTGCTATGTTGATGGCAGTAAAGTTAGAAATAAGATGCAAAATCAGCCTGGCATGAGGTTCTTTGATCACCAACTAAAGTTCAGAGCATCGTATGGACCACACTATTCCCTTGTTATTAACAATGCAGTTTTTCAATAAGGTGCCGTCCTTCCTCACTGGGCTGTGAAGGACTTCTCAATGCAAAATGCCCGTCTTCGACGACATGTTGCATTGGTTTTTGAACATCTTGAGGTCCTTGAAGAAGGTAGCGAAAAGCCTACTAGTGCAATAGTTAGTTTCACACATTCATCATCATCTAATTTGACTAAAGAATTGATTAATGTTTAGTTCATCTGTATGCTTTGTTATTTGTTCAAACACCCTGTATATTCACACTTTATAAACCTATTAGACTGCTGGTATCAGTGTCACCAGTTTTGTAAGCCTGGGTACATGTATATATTTGTCCTGTTCTGTGCATTAAGTTCAGTAGTGGCATTCAAGCAAGATTGGTTAAGCAGTGAAGTTAGCAATTTTAACAATTTAGCAGTAGCAAAATGCAACAAAACTTATTGCTAATTTGTTGTTGGCTAAACAGCAAATTGAACGAAATGTGATAATAACCCTTATATCTCAGAAAACCAACTTTGTTTTTGTAGACGGTACAATACAAATCTTTTTATATAGACCATCCAAAACCAGGAAAATGACCACTAGATTTGTAAAGGAAATTATGAATTTTGGACCAGAGTATTCGAATTTTGATAACTTAATTTGCTAGGAAAGTGTGGCATCTGATAATGCTCTTCTTAAACCAAGTGAGGTTGTAATTAACAGGAAAATAATTATCTGGTTTAAAAATCACGTGGATAAGAAGCATAAAGAAGAATTGGGTTGATAACAGCTGTCTTGCTTCTAGAAAAATCCAGGGTAAAAATGAGTAACTCAACTAGCAATCTTTCAGAACCAATGAAGAGAGATATTGAAAGCACTATGAACTCACCATGTAAAAACAGTGATAAAAGATACAGTGGAACAACATTAGTAAAAGATCTGAAGATTGACTACATCAGTTCCAAGCAGTTTACTAGACAGCATTGCAGACGTGCCGCACGCCAGCAGGTGTGTGTGTCACATGGCATTTTAAGTGTTTGACAGGCACACATACATCACATGCATTGCTCTTGCATTACAAACTTCATACACAACTTACAAACATGCCGCACGCCATCAGATGTGTGTGGCATTTTAAGTGTTTGACAGGCACACATACATCACATGCATTGCTCTTGCATTACAAACTTCACACATAACTTACAAACGTGCCGCACGCCATCGAGTGTGTGTCACATGACATTTTAAGTCTATGACAGGCACACATACATCACATGCATTGCTCTTGCATTACAAACTTCACACACAACTTACAAACGTGCCGCACGCCATCGGGTGTGTGTGTGTTTCATATGGCATTTTAAGTCTACGACAGGCACATATACATCACATGCATTGCTCTTGCATTACAAACTTCACACATGTGACCTCGTTTGCAATTAGTGCCAAGTGCCGCATTGACTGAATCTACCCGATGTCAAACAATAAAGTGAGTAAACCTCGTAGGTAAATGTAACTGTGTGTTAATATGTCGTCCAATGTTCTTATCTATGCTCACTCATTGCCCCAGAGCTAAAGGACCAGAACCCAGCAACTCTAGTCTGACGTATCTTTGTTTTCTGTGTCTGTGGACTGAATGAGTATGTATATTTGTATGTATGAGTATGAGTGTGTATATGAGTGAGTATACTTCTGAAGGCAACAGGACAAGCTGTTCTCTTGTTATCATCTAAGTGTTTGTACACTGGCCATCAGTATGTAGGCGCCCTATATTTTCCTGATAAAGGTTATTTGCAATTTCTGCACAAACTGCCAGGAAGAACTGTATCCATATTTTTTAAACCTGCTAATGAAGATTAGTAAAGACCATTGACTACCTTCTTGAGAGGTCTGAAACTAGCTGTGGGAATGATGATATTTCTCCAAAATTCTTAAAATCTTTAAAGGAAAACCAGATGATTGTGTAAACATTAGTTGAGAATAAAGAATGTTCTAAAATATTGAAATCTACAATAACTTTTTTTAAATCAAAGTTTAGATTAAATAATAATTATCTTGGATACTCAAATTTCGTTAAACTTTCAAAGCTACGCGCGACTCAGTGAATCTACTAAGATTGGCAGCGGTGTCTTTTTGTCACATTCGCGTGGTCGACAAATAGAAGACGGTACCGTGATAAGCATGATCATGAACTGCAGTGTTAGTTTCTGACGTCATATGATGTGGAGCCCATTTTTCGTGACATCATGCATTTAAACAGTACTATAACACTTATGCAAATGTGTTTGATGCGTCAAGGAAAGACGCCTGCCATTGTACAAACTGTGGTTAGTTTCTGATGTAAGCAATAGCTGTGTTCGGTTGTCGTTAATTAACCTTCTAAGCTAATTATTCAAATATAAGGAACAATTGTTAACTTTTATAAGCAAGAAAATGTATATTTTGGACAGTAAATTAAAATCAGATTGAATCTAAACAATCGTCTGGTCTTCCTTTAAAGTAATAGCAAACCCTGTTTGTTATATCATTAATGAACCACTTTAAACTGGTCATTTCCTCGATTCTTTAAAAATGATAAAGGAAAACACATGTACAAACATTTCTTAATTCGGTACCAGAGTGAATGTTAGTCTTTGACGATTTTCGTGAACAGCCAGATATCAGTATGAGCGCATAGTTTTTTCCACGTGTATTTACTTTGATAAAATTCTTTCTTTCTGCTCTTTACAAAAGATGGCTTCCGTAAAGATAGTGTACTTGGATATTGTCAAAGATTTCAGTAACCTGTGCAGTTGAGATTGATTTCACTGGTAGCTTTTATATTCTGCATTTTCTGCTTCTATATTATAACCGTATAATAAACAGAATTTTGTCCCACTTTCATACAGTTATATAGGCTTATACAGGTTGAGTCTATAACGCAAGTAAGATGGCTTGTTTTGTGTAAACATTTGTAAGAAAATTTACAGTAACTAGGATTTTGTGCTGATCAAGGTACAGTATCACTAGATGTTGGTTCTTTTCTTACTGATTGCATTCTTCAAGATATTCTGCCATTTTATTGGATAATTTTACTTTTTAAGGTTTGAAGATCTAATTATTATATCATGCTTGAATTGCTTGTACCATTTCACTCTACCTTTAACTTCTCAGCAGTGCCTAGGCTGTCTGGGATACCTGTGAGCATTCTGTTAGCCAAGACATGACTGAAGGCCCTCACATTGGGTACACAGAAATACGAAGAAATTTTCTTTGTAGTCTTTGAAATTTGTTAAAACTTCAAAGACAAATTTAACAAATTTCAAAGACTGCAAAGAATTTTTCCTCGTATTGTTCATAAATTACCTAAACGTATAACAGTCACTAAAGCTCATTACCTTGATAGTAAAATTTTTAGGTTAGAAGATCTGTTGTATTACTGTACCTGTATATATATATATATACATAAGACTCATTTCAAGTTATTTCCAAACTTTTTCAATAATCGAGCTAAACTTAATATAAAACTGAATAACACCAGGTACATCGAATACACTATTAAATTTCAAGAACTAATGTTGGTAAACACTTTATTTCCACTAATGGCCCTATAACTTGGAATAAATTACCTGAATACATCAAAACTTCTGTGTCAATTCATAAACTAAAGAAAAATCTCAAATCATACATATTTGCCACATATTCCGAATGTCACGTTGAATGTGTGGATGTATAATGTATATACCAACATTACTTACAGCATGTACATGCAAATACTCACACCTGTCAATTCACCTTATGAAACTATATAATATAATTGACAATCAATTGTGCCTCTTTTTATTTTATTCTTATTTTGGCTATATTTATGCTTTGGAAGTATTATCATGACTTAATTGTCGTCATAACATCATCGTACTAACATGTGTCATTCATGTATTCCTCATCAACATGCTGAATTTCTACCTTTTGCACCATGTCCTCATTCTAGAAGAAAGTGTGTGTGTGTGCATGAGTGTGTGTGTGTGTGTGTGTGTGTGTGTGTGTGTGTGTGTGTGTGAGTGAGTGAGTGTGTGAGGGTGTGTGTGTGTGTGTGTGCGTGTGTATGTGTGTGAGAGTGAATGAGTGTGAATGAGATCATTTAATGCACTTTTGTTTTATTTCTCGAAATTTCAAATTTACCATTAATCTGGGCAGCACCAACACAAGATCTTCTTCCTGGTGTTGTCCAGAGGTATATCAGTAGTCTCAATAAGAATTATATATTAATGTTGTTTTCTTTGTGAAATTTGTGTTAATTTAATGCTTTCTGTAAAAATTTTCATTGTATGCTCATGGTAAATCTAGCAATAAATTCTAAAAATTCTAAATTCTCTAAACACACTATTTCTTTATAAATCTTCAGAAATGTTTTTTTTAGTTTATCCTTTCAGTTTTACTTTGAAAACCTTTCAAATATTTGAATCTGCTCTCAGTTAAGAATTTTAACAACGAATAAATTGTGGTAACAATTTGAAGGCGCATTGGGTTAAAATATCATTTAAATTGATACGTTGCTATTTCTATTTACAAAATATCATACCATCGTTTTATACATTTGGCAAAACAAATAACTGTTTTATATTTTTTAAACATGTATAAAGTTAACACATAACATTAACTAAATAGCTTGTAAAACTATTTAATTATGAACACAAGCGATAGTCTTAAAAGTCTGTATTTTCCATACCAATACGTTGAACATTCCCTCATTTTTGATAAAAATTAAATTCCAATACCACAGTGAGATTTGAGCGTTTGTTTGAAAATAGCATTTACAAATTTGTTACTTGTACATATGTTACTTATGTAAAAATCTTCGTATATAAGGTACTCGGATATAAGGGACTTTTGGTTATAAGGGACGATATCTTCAGGTCCCACGTAATAGAAACCCAGGTAAATTACCTCGCATATAAGGGACCCTATGATCAAAGTGAAATTGATCGATTTTAACCTCAATTTTCGCAAACTCGGCCTTCGAACAGCTCGGTTTCCGCGCTCACATACATCTCGCATCACTGAGGGAGCTTCTTACATACCGTTTCCACTGAATGTGTAGCAATAATCCATAAAAATATGGGTAAAAGTACAGGTCTAGATGCACCCTCGGTCTGACTCAACTTCGGCTATAAGGGACATCAGATATAAGGGACGGTTTTTCCCCGTCCCGAGGTGTCGTTTATATTCAAGGTTGACTGTAGTTCTTTATTTGTTAGAAGCATGAAACGTTACTGCCAAGGAGTGCAATAAACCCATAGATATGTGATCTTCGATTTAATGTTACAATTTGAGTCATATCACTGGCGCAGTATTGTTCATTTCATCCAAGAAACGCGTATAGATATGTGATCTTAAATTTAATGTTACAATTTGAGTCATATCACTGGCGCAGTATTGCTCATTTCATCCAAGAAACGTGTATAGATATGTGATCCGAAATTTAATGTTACAATGTGAGTCATATCACTGGCACAGTATTGCTCATTTCGTCCAAGAAACGCGTATAGATATGTGATCTTAAATTTAATGTTACAATGTGAGTCATATCACTGGCGCAGTATTGCTCATTTCATCCAAGAAACGCGTATAGATATGTGATCTTAAATTTAATGTTACAATTTGAGTCATATCACTGGCGCAGTATTGCTCATT
>JAQGDQ010000636.1:0-122001 GCA_030141605.1 Tubiluchus corallicola | reverse complement strand
AATAAAGTAGTCAGTACAAATAGTCAGTAAAATAGTCAGTAAAATAGTCAGTAAAATAGTCAGTAAAAATAGTCAGTAAAATAGTCAGTATAAATAGTCAGTAAAAATAGTGAGTAAAAATAGTCAGTAAAATAGTCAGTAAAATAGTCAATAAAGTAGTCAATAAAAATAGTCAGTAAAAATAGTCAATAAAATAGTCATTAAAAATAGTCAATAAAATAGTCAGTAAAATAGTCAGTAAAATAGTCAAAAAGTACAAAAAAATAGTCAGTAAAAATAGTCAATAAAGTAGTCAGTACAAAACAAAAATAGTCAGTAAAATAGTCAGTACAAATAGTCAGTAAAAATAGTCAGTAAAAATAGTCAGTAAAATAGTCAATAAATAGTCAGTAAAAATAGTCAGTAAAAATAGTCAGTAAAATAGTCAGTAAAAACAAAAAACAAAAAAAACAAAAAATAGTCAATAAAGTAGTCAGTACAAATAGTCAGTAAAATAGTCAGTAAAATAGTCAGTACAAATAGTCAGTAAAAATAGTGAGTAAAATAGTCAGTACAAATAGTCAGTAAAAATAGTCAGTAAAATAGTCAGTAAAATAGTCAATAAAGACAAAAAAATAGTCAGTAAAAATAGTCAATAAAATAGTCATAAAAATAGTCAGTAAAATAGTCAGTAAAATAGTCAGTAAAATAGTCAATAAAGTAGTCAATAAAAATAGTCAGTAAAAATAGTCAATAAAGTAGTCAGTACAAAACAAAAATAGTCAGTAAAATAGTCAGTACAAATAGTCAGTAAAAATAGTCAGTAAAAATAGTCAGTAAAATAGTCAATAAATAGTCAGTAAAAATAGTCAGTAAAAATAGTCAGTAAAATAGTCAGTAAAAACAAAAAACAAAAAAAACAAAAAATAGTCAATAAAGTAGTCAGTACAAATAGTCAGTAAAATAGTCAGTAAAATAGTCAGTAAAATAGTCAGTAAAAATAGTCAGTAAAAATAGTCATTAAAATAGTCAATAAATAGTCAGTAAAAATAGTCAATAAAATAGTCAGTAAAAATAGTCAGTAAAAATAGTCAATAAAGTAGTCAGTACAAATAGTCAGTAAAATAGTCAGTAAAATAGTCAGTATAAATAGTCAGTAAAAATAGTCAGTAAAATAGTCAGTATAAATAGTCAGTAAAAATAGTGAGTAAAAATAGTCAGTAAAATAGTCAGTAAAAATAGCAATAAATAATCAAAAAATAGTCATTAAAAATAGTCAATAAAGTAGTCAGTACAAATAGTCAGTAAAATAGTCAGTAAAATAGTCAGTAAAAATAGTCAATAAAGTAGTCAGTACAAATAGTCAGTAAAATAGTCAGTAAAATAGTCAGTATAAATAGTCAGTAAAAATAGCGAGTAAAAATAGTCAGTAAAATAGTCAGTAAAAATAGCAATAAAACATAAAATAGTCATTAAAAAACAAAAAACAACAAAACACAAAAATAGTCAATAAAGTAGTCAGTACAAATAGTCAGTAAAATAGTCAGTAAAATAGTCAGTAAAAATAGTCAATAAAGTAGTCAGTACAAATAGTCAGTAAAATAGTCAGTAAAATAGTCAGTATAAATAGTCAGTAAAAATAGTGAGTAAAAATAGTCAGTAAAATAGTCAGTAAAAATAGCAATAAATAATCAAAAAATAGTCATTAAAAATAGTCAATAAAGTAGTCAGTACAAATAGTCAGTAAAATAGTCAGTACAAATAGTCAGTAAAATAGTCAATAAAGTAGTCAGTACAAATAGTCAGTAAAATAGTCAGTAAAATAGTCAGTATAAATAGTCAGTAAAAATAGTGAGTAAAAATAGTCAGTAAAATAGTCAGTAAAAATAGTCAATAAAGTAGTCAGTAAAAATAGTCAGTAAAAATAGTCAATAAAGTAGTCAGTACAAATAGTCAGTAAAAATAGTCAGTAAAATAGTCAGTAAAATAGTCATTAAAATAGTCAGTAAAAATAGTCAATAAAATAGTCAGTACAAATAGTCAGTAAAAATAGTCAGTATAAATAGTCAGTAAAAATAGTCAGTATAAATAGTCAGTAAAAATAGTCAGTATAAATAGTCAGTAAAAATAGTCAGTATAAATAGTCAGTAAAAATAGTCAGTAAAATAGTCAGTATAAATAGTCAGTAAAAATAGTAAGTAAAAATAGTCAGTAAAATAGTCAGTAAAAATAGTCAATAAAATAGTCAGTAAAATAGTCAGTACAAATAGTCAGTAAAAATAGTCAGTAAAAAAGTCAGTAAAAATAGTCAGTAAGATAGTCAGTAAAAATAGTTAGTAAATAAAATAATTAGTATAAATAAAAGGAATGACGTAAAGCAATCTCGGCAATTGATGTTGATAAATTGCTAAGCTTGCAATGTTTTAGTTAAGACTCCACTAAAAATAAAAATGCGCTTAAAAATATATGCTCACTGTCAAAAAATAAACAAATATCTAAAATGAAGGAAAAGCAAAAAATATGATTTAGGTTACTAATAATTTTTAAAAAAATATTTGAGTTACTGAAATAATGGAAAGATAAAGATGAAAATAATGAGGAAATGAACGAGAAGATTTTTTATTGTAAAAATGATTTGTACTTTCAATCCTTTGGCTACGATTCTTGATTACAGGGTTACAAGTGAGTTAAACCAAAATTCAGCAATTTGCTTTCATTTTCATTACAGGCTAGCTCGGAGAAACAGTAATACGATGGAATACCTATTCCACCCCCTGTCACATATTTTATTGTAAGTTTGGTTTGTGAATATTTTTCAGTTCCCTTGTGTTGAATTAAGGGCAAAGTGATATACTCACTACTATCACAATTATTTCTTAAAATTATCATGTCACCATGTAATTCAATATGCTTGCAAAACCTAGAGTATAAAATAAATAAAAAGAAGATCATACCTGGTGTGTAATCAGCAGAAACACTTGCCCAAATCAGAAATATTCCTGTTATAACCGCAAGTATAAAATTATCCATAATTTAATCACAATGATTGCTGCGAAATCAGTCTGTTATCGAGTGACTTCAACTACAAAATGCGCTTTCAAAATTTTCTAGAAAATATTAAACCCCAAAAGACAATGAATTCAGAGGGCATACAGGGCATTTACACATCGAGCTATGGTTTTCATTTCACGTCATAGATAATTTAAGCAATATTATTATAATACGCGGGGCTTGAGCTAAGCAATGGGCATAGCAATGATATATCCAGTCAGTTGCTACACAGAGTATTAGTTTTCTACACTTAACAACGGCAACCATTTCTCATTCTGTGTGCAAGTGAAAGAGTGGCTTTCAGAACATAAATTGCAAAAGTAAAATATTTGGTGTTTGTTACAAATCCATATGTTACACTAACGTTGAAACTAGATAATGTGACTACACCTTCACCTGCTTGCCAAATTCGTTGAAAATTCTATTGGAAAAAAGTAGTTTTACTGTTATAATTTGAAAATGGCTGGCGTCCATTACTCGTTGTAAATTTTTCACACAATATGTCAGCTACCTTTGCAAAACGTTAATAATAACAAATTTCTAAATAAACGTAATAATTCGGATTATTTCAGAGATAAGTAGTTCTACAAAAGTCTGGGTCTCAGAAAACAGGGAAACATACAGGGCAAAAATAGCAGTTTAATCGATAATTACAGTCTTTTTCGTTATCGTTTTTCAGGTTTTGTAACTATCTAGTACAACAGTTCTTCACCGATTACCTATTGATTCCTATTATTAATGGTATTCTATTATAGTGTTCAAAGGGGATAAATAAATTGAAATTGAATTCAAAGAAATATCAAAACCGATATTATTAGCACAAAAAAATCAAGAAAGAGACACAGCAAATATATAATTAACTTTCTGTGTTATTGATCGTGTTGAATCAGCCTGGCATAATGCATGCTATTGCTGCTATTTTTACTAAATGATTTTGCTCAGGATTATTATGAGTTGAGAATGTTGATGACTATAGATGGTTACTTCTCCATTTATTAACCAGGTCCACCACGCTTAACTCCGCCGCTGAGTACGAGCTAAGAAAGAAAAGTGAGAACACAGTCATTGAGTATGAATGTAACAGTAATAGGTCTAAAAAGCTTTTTAAATAGAATTCAATGCAATAACAGTGTTTTCAAAGACAAATATTTTATTTTATTTAAGGCTATTTCACACACTAAACGCTTAAGATTACCTCTAGCCATTATAATTCTTTAGCAAAAATTTCTGAGACTTGGTTTAACTAGGTCTTTTTTGTCCTTTAAGGTCAAACTATGATATGAGCTTTTGCAGCTTAAATTCCAACACTCATTACGAATATTCAATTTAATTGATTATAAATTTACTGAAAAACTTGTTACTTTTGATTTTCGTCACTTCATTATTAGTGGCATTAAATTTGAAGAACCTCCATTTTTTCGTTGCACGAGACGAATGACGTCATGAGTGCAGTCACGAGTTCACCCAAGATCGGTAACCAAACACCGGTAACCATGGACGCTTTCTATGCCTCGTGCATGTCATTCTCGCTTATTCGTGCCAAAGATGCAAAACATGGCGATCGTTACAGCAATGCGCGTGTTTGAAATTCGCAAAAAAGGGAGTTATCTAATTAGCAAGTCTCTTTTGTTTAATAACACCTACGAATTCTTTATGTAATCATAATAATGCGTTAAAAAACTTCAATATTTGTTGGGGTTACGTAGGCCTTTAACAATATATTAAAGTACCAAGTATTATCATATAATATATATATTATATTATATCATTTATGTATATAGACAATCTGCTTAGACACATTTCAGTAAAATCCAACATAATTTCTGTGTATAAAAATAATTTTCTTGAATACAAATTTGGGATAACTATCATTCTTTTTTTCTTTTTTATCTCTTGTGCAGTCTGGCACTCGGCAACCTGTGGTTTAACACTCAACTTGCAAGGCATACATAATGTCGGTAATTGTAGCTCGACCGGCACCTAAAAATAAAATCCTTTAAGGAGATCCACGTCGCTATCAATCATTACTATTCCACCCACGACGCTATCATTCATTACTATTCCACCCACCTTGCTATCAATCATTACTATTCCACCCACGATGCTATTAATCATTACTATTCCACCCACGATGCTATCATTCATTACTATTCCACCCACGATGCTATCATTCATTACTATTCCACCCACGATGCTATCAATCATTACTATTCCACCCACGATGCTATCATTCATTACTATTCCACCCACGTTGCTATCAATCATTACTATTCCACCCACGATGCTATCAATCATTACTATTCCACCCACGATGCTATCATTCATTACTATTCCACCCACGATGCTATCATTCATTACTATTCCACCCACGACGCTATCAATCATTACTATTCCACCCACTGTGCTATCAATCATTACTATTCCACCCACGTTGCTATCAATCATTACTATTCCACCCACGATGCTATCAATCATTACTATTCCACCCACTGTGCTATCAATCATTACTATTCCACCCACGATGCTATCAATCATTACTATTCCACCCACGATGCTATCAATCATTACTATTCCACCCACGATGCTATCAATCATTACTATTCCACCCACGATGCTATCAATCATTACTATTCCACCCACGACGCTATCAATCATTACTATTCCACCCACTATGCTGTCAATCATTACTATTCCACCCACTATGCTATCAATCATTACTATTCCACCCACGATGCTATCATTCATTACTATTCCACCCACAATGCTATCAATCATTAATATTCCACCCACGTTGCTATCAATCATTACTATTCCACCCACTATGCTATCAATCATTACTATTCCACCCACGATGCTATCAATCATTACTATTCCACCCACGTTGCTATCAATCATTACTATTCCACCCACGATGCTATCCATCATTACTATTCCACCCACTATGCTATCAATCATTACTATTCCACCCACGATGCTATCAATCATTACTATTCCACCCACTATGCTATCAATCATTACTATTCCACCCACTATGCTATCAATCATTACTATTCCACCCACGATGCTATCAATCATTACTATTCCACCCACTATGCTGTCAATCATTACTATTCCACCCACTATGCTATCAATCATTACTATTCCACCCACGATGCTATCAATCATTACTATTCCACCCACGATGCTATCAATCATTACTATTCCACCCACGTTGCTATCAATCATTACTATTCCACCCACGATGCTATCAATCATTACTATTCCACCCACGTTGCTATCCATCATTACTATTCCACCCACGACGCTATCAATCATTACTATTCCACCCACTATGCTATCAATCATTACTATTCCACCCACTATGCTATCAATCATTACTATTCCACCCACTATGCTATCAATCATTACTATTCCACCCACGTTGCTATCCATCATTACTATTCCACCCACGACGCTATCAATCATTACTATTCCACCCACTATGCTATCAATCATTACTATTCCACCCACTATGCTATCAATCATTACTATTCCACCCACTATGCTATCAATCATTACTATTCCACCCACGTTGCTATCAATCATTACTATTCCACCCACTATGCTATCAATCATTACTATTCCACCCACGTTGCTATCAATCATTACTATTCCACCCATGGTGCTATCAATCATTACTATTCCACCCACTGTGCTATCAATCATTACTATTCCACCCACTATTCCACCATTACTGCACTATCAAGCATAACGGTTTATTATTGTACTTGATGGACTTTTTTTTATGAAAACCAATGTAAAAATTGGTCCTTGAAATGCGATAACCAAAGCAGTTGTGCTGAGTGCGAGCACATGTCTGTAGGTTGTACTGAAGCATATCGCTAGGCAGCGGCCGACCAGCTAGTGGCACCTGGCATTTGTTAGTAAAGTAGTTTGTACTAGAGAGGAACAAATTATGTAATAAATGTGAAAAAGGAAAAGTTAGGTAGGTCAGTAAGAACAGCATAGCTCTAAATATCAGTTTGGAGAAAGGTCATGGGAGTAGGTTATTTTTATAGGAGTGTAATTATAATCATAAAATAGTTTGTATTAATGGAGAGAAATTTTGTATATGTATAGTTATAATATTTTTCAAGGAATATGTTATGAAAGGAGTAAGGAAGAGAAAAAACAAGTTTTTGGAGTCGTCAGGTGGAACTTGAGAGTCAAGTTTCGGCTGCTGAACTCAGTTACTTATTTTAACTGTAATGTTTTTAGCACAACCGTTTATTAGTGTACTTGAAGAACTTTTATGCTTACATCTATTGTAAACATTCTTAATAGCGAATCTGTATCATAGCGCCATCTGATGAAAATAAATGGAGATTTCTGCGCTCTAAGGACTGATGATTCTTGAAAACAGAAAAATAATAATTACTACGATTAAGTGGTAAAGATGACCTGTTAAACTATGTTAAAAGCATTAGATTATGATAGATAATTATGTTGACGAACGCTGGCATGAAGCCGCTTAAGGCTTGGTGTCACGTGAGTAAGTGATTCAGAATCGAGGTGTCGAAGCTCCGCGCACGAGATATAAGCCTTGCGATGCGACCCTTGCGATGGGGATTTAGATTAGATTGAGTCTGGGAGCCAAAGCAGAGAGGCTAGATCAGGGGCTTGGCATAGTAATTTTTATATTTATTATATTTATTGTGTTTGATGCTTAATAAACGTGTAGTTTTATAATCAGACACTTCATAGTTTTTGGCATTCCCAAAACACCAATAATCACTATAAACAGCCAATCAACTAATTATTTTTACTGTTGTTAATTATGACATATTATCGTTAACAGAATGACTCAGGTGGACCAATGGTTGATGTAAAAACTGGTGTACAAAACGGCATTGTTTCTAAAGGAGCTGAATGTGCGTTGTTTTTATATCCAGGCGTGTATACTCGAGTAACGTCATTCAGATCATGGATTCAACAAACTAGTGGAGTTTAACGCTGCTCTTGTGTGTGTAAACATGACTGCAAATCCGGGGAATATCCAGATGCGTACGCTCAAATGAACTTACCTTAAACTAACAAAAGCGTAAAATATCACTCTTTACTACTGATATGGCTTTAATTGTAATTTTTGATGGCATCATTATTCTTCACTTCTATAATTCTACAATACCTTTTGTATTTGTTTACTAAAATAGATAATTAATTATTATACTGTTGGAGAAAGTTCAGTTCGTATTTTATTGATGCTGCTAAAGCCTTTGATAATGTTAACTTCTTTCAGATATATCTAGCACTTAAAAAAGTCTGCTCTTAACATTGCTATTCCAGCTTTATTTGCATATTACTAAGTGGCGTAAAGCATTTTGGTCAGAGCTACTTGCAGTTTTTCAAGTTTCAAATTGAGCGTAACAACGCCGTAAAATGTTTTTTTTTCTTTTTAATTTTAAAGTTTATGTATTATCGTATCTTCTGTACCGTGTGTAATGTAGGTAAAAATTAGGGTGTAATATCTCAAATAAGATAATGAAATATTTAATGTATGAAGAAGATGTTTGTTTAATACCAACAACAACAGCGATTCCTCTTGACATGTGTAACACGTATCTTTGATATTCAGATTAATATTGAAAAAAGTCATGTCTGTTAATTCAATGTAGTTGGCAGGTGTAGTATTGAAAAAATGCTAGTTGCTATGGGCTCTGCATGATCAAATTGAAGTTATCTTATATCCAGTATATGTGCTTGTTAATTCGTTAGTTAAGTCAGGCGTCATCCTGCCAACGTTACTGCACTTCTTTGAAAAATTGGATCATACCATTTTGCATTTTGTGCAGCTATCACCTTTATTTGTTCCTTAACAATATTTGTTTAGTTTTTCAGTAATTTTTCAAAGAAAATTGTAAAACATCAATATTCTTGTTCTTGAAAATGTATGCATTTTTGTGCATTAGAATAGGATGATGAAATCTCCACAGAACAGAGTCCTAGATATAACTGAAAAAAGTGTTTGCATAGAATAAATGAAATAGGCCCATAGACGGATGCTGTAATAAGAAACTGATATCTGAAAGCATTAAAAGATGCATATCGAACTGCGCATAAAAATGTCTAAAAGAGAACGTGGAAACAGAAAAATTATTTTCATAATTTGGTAAATGCATTTGCTGTAATTTATCTTTAAAAATCGATTCATGCATAAAATTGTTGACCTTTTATAGCTAATGTCACAGTAGTTTGTCTGCATAAATTATGTATAATTTCTTATAATTTTTGCTACCATATACACAGAGTTTTCAGTGTAATTCAGTTTGTTACTTTGACATGTTTCATCTACTGGTTACCTTTTCCAAAATTTTGAACAGAGATCACTGGATATTATAGAAATTCGAAAGCTGAGGGCGAATTATTTAAGTTAACTGGAAAATAAAGCAATGATATAATTTATGTATGGATGACAACTAGATGTTTGACTTTTTTATTTAGCTAGAATTGTTGTACTGTGTTAACATCACTATTTCCTAATCAAGTGTTAAGACAGATTTAATTAATGCGATTAGATAAATAAATTAAATAAAAGATGAAAGAGATGCAGAAAAAAGGTAAATATGTAAAGGCAGAAAAGATATTGAAATGGTTTTATCATATATATATACATCGTGAGTGTATATAAAGCATACAAGAACCATAACTGCTTTCGGTTTCCTCAGCAGAACTGGTCTCTATAAACGTCTTTGAAACTAAAAAATGCTTATTTACTTTTAAGGCTTGCAGTTTTGAATTTTATAGAAAGATGGATAATTAGCTATCCTATACGAATTTATTTACTAAAACGAAAGGGTTTACATTGTCCTTCGCAACTTAAATACCCTAATCTTAGTCCTAGCTCAACCCTCATCCACTATACGAATTAATTTCTTGTGTGTGTGAATTGTTAACTTTAACCATAAAAATGTCAAATTAATTCAATATTTTTTATCATAATAAAAGTGCACGTTAAATCTAATTTTCATAGAACAGTTTAATTAGCATTAGTGGTTTAATTATTTTTATGCATTTCATTACATATAATAGCAAAATTTTGGTGAAGCAAGCATCATAGTTGGTTCAGAATTTATTAATGCCTAGCAACCACTCGCCTAGCAACCTGTTGCCTAGCTACCCGTCACCTATCCGTGACTTAGCACTGTCACATGACAACCCATCACCATGCATGCAAGCCCGAGGAGAGTTTGCCACAACATATGTATAATATTTACACAAGTCTAGCAAACATTGCACCAGATCCTGTTGAACTAATGTTAGATGCTCCTCTACTTATTTGTGTATCAACGTTATTAATAGTTGTAATACCGTTACGATTAACATGGCATGTTATGGATTTCGTCCTTATAATTATGAATTGTGGAAATCAGATTTCATTTAAGAATGGATCAAAATAATAAACTGCAAGGCTTTTCTCATTATTTGTTTCCTGTGAGAAAGTGGTAATGACTCCAAGTTTACAGTTTGTCTAGTTATTTTTGGTTTTGAAAACTATTTTAAATTTCAAGAAATACACTGATGCCAGAAGCTTCCTTCATTGAATGTCTTGTTTAGTGCCTAAATACCTTTCCTAGGTGTTTACATTTCGTCGTAGAAGTTACAGACACCATTGAGAAAAACAGGTCCAGAAACGCTCTACGAAAAACTTTGAATATGGAAGAAAAACAGGAACTTATTGTAAAACGCAAAGAGAAATCTTATAAGACGAAAGAAATGCAAAAGTCTGTTACTGCAGTAATTTCTAATTTTTCTAACATTATTTGTGCAGCAGTGTAGAACAAAATTAAACTTTATACAAACTGTTTTTCGAAAAGAATGAACATTTAACTTTTGAAAGGCATATATACATAACATAAATAGAGCAAGACTATATACATAGATAGACATTGTAAGTTCACAATAATTTTCTATAGAGTATCAATAGTTAGATTAAGTTTTGCTCAAGGTCAGCTTCCTGTTACATCCACATTTATACCTGTTCTCTCTGGAGTCTTAAGGCCAATTCCCTAATCTGAGTTCTCTGCTTGTACATATTGGTAGCCAGAATCATTCCAAAAAGAGAACCCCACCTGCTCAACAACATACTCTTTTCTTTGGCCCAAAACGACTTAGAAAATGGACAATATAGGACAAACTAATCAAAATTAAAATATTTCAAGACGCTTGGTAAGCCTATTTTATTTTAACAAAATTGCTGCAAGTAGCTGTTCCGTAACAAAATGGAATTAAATATTATGCATTTTGAATGCTATGACGTCATACGCTAAGTTGTTTAGTTAAAAAATTAATGTTCTATGGGCAGTTGGAGCAAAAGTGAATCAAATAGTGCAATTTTTGCTAGCATTCTTTTACTGTTCACAAACTGTAAGTACGATAACTTTTGTATGTCACATTATATGTTAAAAAATTTAAAGCAAATGTACACCTTATTGCCACCAAAGAGCAGAGGTAAAAGTGATCTAGTATCAGGTCGTGATTTGGGAGAAGCATATTAACCAGGGTTGATAAAACTTTTTTATATAATCTGGCCTGGTTATCGCAATTGTTTTATTTGTCAGAGAGGGAAGGAGCCTCAATATTGTTTAGATTATTATGCCTCATTTATTATGCCACTCCATTGTTTATTTTGTCATATCGTTTTCAGCAATGTTGCTATTAATGCATGCAAAAGTGCGTGTTGACGCTAGATGTTTGTTATTGTTTGCCACTTGGTTCTACTTTGACACATGTCAGTGTGCAGCAGTTCAGTCTTCCATGGTTGCTCCAGGTTTAAACGAAAAAGGTTAGTAAACTCAGTGATGTAAAAACTTTCTTATTTAAAATAATAAAAGCTTGGCTGAAGCAAACGCACAGGAACAATGAAAACATTTCATTACCTATAGGTGACCAGTCCTGTGGAACACCGAAAGATACAATTTATAATGCTGACCTATCTTTCAGATTGTAAAAAAGCTTGGAAATGAAATATTTCAAAAATATCAAGCAAATTGCAAGGTAGAGTGTTCACAACGAAACTAGCAGGTAGGAGTCATGGTGACCCGGCAAATTGCAGGGTAGAGTGTTCACAATGAAACTAGCAGGTAGGGGTCATGGTGACCCGGTAAATTGCAGGGTACAGTCTTCACAATGAAACTAGCAGGTAGGGGTCATGGCGACCCAGTAAATTGCAGGGTAGAGTGTTCACAATGAAACTAGCAGGTAGGGGTCATGGCGACCCGGTAAATTGCAGGGTACAGTCTTCACAATGAAACTAGTAGGTAGGGGTCATGGCGACCCGGGAAATTGCAGGGTTGAGTGTTCACAATGAAGCTAGCAGGTAGGGGTCGTTCTTAACGTAATTCTTGCAGTAGAATAATTGGTATGGTGGTTACGTTAAAGTCCGTTTATTATAGCGATTAAAGCTGCTTGCTGATTATTGTTGTTAACAGCAGCAGCAACAACAACAAAAAAACAATAACAGCAACAACAACAACGACAACGACAACAAGAACAACGGCAGCAGCAACAACAACAACATCAATTACTAGTATGCAACATGTCTTGAGACATAAAACGTTTGAATACGAAATGTTTGAACATTTTAAACATTAGATGAGATAATTCGTAAATGCATTAAGTGCTTAATGAGGCGTTTCAATTTGTTTTTAGGAGGATTCTGGAGGACCAATGATATTGGACATAATTGGCTTAACCATTATTTAACCACTTCGGATACCTCGCCCCTCCCCCAGAAAATTTTTGCGCCCCCCCCCCCCACACACTTGCCACATCTAGTTCCGGCCCTGAGTCCTACATTACTTGAACTGGATTAAAAACATGAAAGATCTTTCTCGGGCTGCCTATGACATTGAACATGATGCTGTCATTGCAGGCACAACCTCAATGCATGATTCTACAGGAATAATTTTAATTACTACACTCCACATAGTGTCATTATCGAAATTATAAAAAAGTTTCTATATTACTACCTGTACTTTAAACGTTACAATTTTTAAGTAAAGGTTTCACCCTCTAAAATTTCTGCGACCTTCTTTCTGCTAAAGGTATTATAAAAACGAATTTTTAATAATTTTTTCCAATAAGATTAATTTCAAAATGTTGTCGGTTTATTTAACGAAATTTTAGATAGAAAATGCTTGATTGTACAGTTGCAATTTCAATGTCACAGTTTGTAAAATGTGTTATTAAAGCAATAAAGGTATTTAATACGATCATGACCAGTTTACGAAGGATAAAATGCTGACATTTTTGGACCCACGTGTACAATGTGACACCACTACCAGATGGTAACAAATTATTTTAACTGGTATCCGATAATGGATAAAAATAGCCAAGAGTTTGAGCCAGGCTTTCATGGCGCTCGAGATTTCAATAGGCTCAAAACAGTCGCGGCACAGTCATTTTGATTTGATTTAATTTGTTTTAATTAAATTTTTATTTCAAAGATTCATAGCATAAAACATTTACATATATACAACAATTACACAGTAAATAGTAAATTCCACCAATGGCAATGGCGTCTGATGTTCAATGTAAATTTTGCATTACTATGAATTAAGTTGCACTGTGTAGAGCTTCAGTACGAATCATTACAATGTGATACAGTGTAATCTCATGCAAATGCATATGTAGACTAGAACAGTTTTTTAAATCATTTCTTCATACTGAATATAACTGCTTAAATTCTGGTAATTAAGCCAAGCACAGCAAAACATGGACAAGGCAGAAACACGTGTCAATGTAATGTAATGAAATGTGGCAGGTCATTTGTTTTCAGAAAAAATAAAAAATAGACATTTGGCCAAATTTATGCTGCTTTCTACTTTGAAGTATCGTAATGTAGTTTAACAATGCCGACTTTGGCTTACAAGTCACAAATCTTATTTTAAATCCAATAATTATCATATATATACAGCAAATGGTGGAATGCAAATGTCAAACATTAAGTGGCGTGTTAGCCGAACTTTACTCTTATATAAAACTTTCTCTACTGCCTTTATTTACACAACCACGTAACTTCCCACTCAACTAGAGCAGACGGATACAACTCGTTGCATTTACGTCAATAACAACCTTTGATACTTAATGGTGGTGCAAAATGTTCTCTAACGTCGTCTAAAGTGGAATAAGCGTAAAATTTTCTGTTATAATATCAGGAAGAAATTTTGAACGAGTGCCAGGAAAACAACAAAAATGTAAGTATTAAAATTGAAAGTTTCTTGTACAATTATTTCAGCTAATTATTAGTAGAGCCTCACACATGGAAGCAAGAACACAATTTTAGCCTTTATGTATCTTATGCAGTCCATACGCAAACTTGGAGTGAAACATTATTCAATGTTACTGGAAAAAACGTTAGCAGTTGATTCTTAATAACGCCGACGTTCCTTTACTTATTTAGCACATTTAATTCTGGCATTAAGCATCGAATTAATATTTTTGGGCAATTTTGTTTTCATTGCTTTGTGTAATAAGTTAATTTAAAAGTCTAAAAGTATGTAAAGTAAATAGGAGGTATTTAGGCTACCGCTTAAGGTCTGTACATCTTTTTGAGAAACTTGATGTACTTTTCTCTGGCAGCAAAATCAATTTATTAATATGTTGTCTAATTTTCTAATCCAGCAGTATAAGTTCCTGTGTTGCAGCTTCAGAGAATAAGTGGAGGGTGAGTTAATTCCAGTAACATGTGTATTTTGGCTTTAGTCTGAGAGTTATTGCTTTATCTATGTATTAAAAAGGCAATGCTAAACAGCTAAATGCAAAAGTGAAAGCAAAATAATCAGAAATTGACCACTGAGCATGAAAGGATTACATAAATAGTGTCTAGAATGTGGCCTTCTAAAGAAAGTAGATCTTATAGACATTTTTAGCTTGAACGTGAATGAAAGATTTTTTGTTGTAAGTAGAAATTTCCTTTCTAACTAAACAATAGTAATATTTCAGGTAACAATTTTATTTTTTCTGTTTGAATTTTGCAGAAAGTCGCTGCTGTGCCAAAACAAAAGATGCCACACGTACAAAATTAGACAGCAATCTAAAAAGGATTATGAAAATCTAGTATTTCATACAATAATTAGTTTTTGTTGAATCAAGAGAATGGCATTTAATCGACAACGTGAACTAGGCGATCGTACGTTGCTACACAGTGTTTGTAAGAAAAATGGAGATACTAAACTAGCTGAAGATCTTATTCAAAAAGGTGCTGACGTTAATGCACTTGATGAGCGTGGATACACACCTCTACATTACGCTTGTGAAAATGTGAATCTGAACTTGGCTTCACTTCTTCTGTCTTACGGTTCATGTGTGAATGCTTGCACCGAAATTACTGCATCTCAACGTGTCAAAATATCACCAATACATGCTGTCTTTGACTGTTCAGAAAACACAGATGAAAAAACAGTTCATGCTATGGTGGAATTATTGTTTAATAATGGATCTGATGTAAATGCTAATATGGTTTCCCAAAGAGCTAACAATGAATCTCCATTACATCTTGCTGCACGTCGATCTTACCAAAGTGTTTTGAAATTGTTAATCAAAGAAGGTGCTGATATTAATCAGGTTGATGGTTATGGAAGAACTCCTCTTTGTTTAGCCACTTCACTTAAGTCTGAAATGATTGTGAAGTTATTAATTGATTGTGGTGCGAATGTAAATGAGGTTGATAAACCTGGAGATTCTCCGCTGTCTTATGCAGCCTTTTGGTCTAAAGAAGAGATTGTGAAGTTGTTAATTGACAAGGGCGCTAATGTAAATCAGGTTAATAAATCTGGGGGTTCTCCACTAGGTGAGGCAGTCAGGCGATCCAATGAAGAGATTGTTAAGTTGTTAATTGATAATCGTGCCGATGTAAACAATGTTGATAAACACGGGAATTCTCTATTAGCTTCTGCAATATTCTGGTCCAAAGAAGAAATTGTGAGCTTGTTAATTGATAGTGGTGCCAATGTAAATTTTGATTCGTTATGTAAGGCCCAAGAACAATTACACTATTTACTAAAAGATTTCATTGAACGATCTAAACCTCTCATGAATGAAAACAGCGATATTCTGATGTTACAAGCAATAACACAATTGTTCATAAACAATGGTGCGTATGTTAACGATATAGTTGGGTGTGGAACATCAGTGGAACATGCATTTCTCAATTTTCTTCTTCTAATGACACTGTTGTTAAATGGCCAGAGAAACAAAAATGTGCTTTTTGCGGTTTATGCAATTTTGAAGACAATACTAGAACTATTATTACATAACAAATTTGAAGATGTAGCTGATGAGAGTCACTCTCTTCTTCACCAACTTTGTTATTCACTTGAAACAACAACATCTGTAGTATTTAAGACAGACACCTGTAGGATTCAGGAAAGCACAGAAGTTCTATCACCAACAGAGTTAGCATTTGATTTCTATTCGGAAATGTTGGCACAATTAATTATTACACACGCAGATGATGAAAGGCATTCTTCACCATATTTGATTCTTCAAAACACTCAGGAAATAATAGCAAAGTTACTCACCGATAAAGGTGTCCATGTATTTGATGAAAGCAAAGAAGACGAATATTTGTTGTATTCAGAAGATGCTCAAAATTATGAAACAAAAGCAAGTAAATTAAAAACTGAAAATGGTTTCTTTATCACTGCGGGGTTTCACCAAGCTGAACATAAGTCTTTGCATTCAACATTTTGCCTTTCACTTAAGATAATAATGTTGATGTACTTTGACAAAGTGGCAGGAGCAAATCTTTGTGATGTGAATGGGAAATCGCTGCAGGATTTTGCAGTCAGTTTTTACTTTAAAGTAAAAAATTTTCTGGCTAACCAGGATGAAGACCAGAGCAGTAACGCAAAGTGTTTTTTCAGTTCTGAAAGTAAAACACAAGCAAAATTGCCAAGTCAAATAAGAGAAAACAGTGGAAGAATCCTAAGTCAGTCATCTCAGCATTCACTAAACGAAAATGGAGTGAGCAGTAAAGAAGAGAAAACAGGCATATTTGCAGCTCTGCTTCAACAAGCCAATCTTTTAAACTTCTTACTCAATAAAGGGGCGCGTTTTGTTGACGTTTTAACTCTGCGCACTGTACACAGTCCAGTTATGAATGTATTAACTCTGCACACTGTATACAGTATAGTTTTGAATGCATTAACTAGCAAGAAGAAGTACTTTAGCAGAATACCGCACTGGCAAGACCTGTATGTCATGCTGGAAGTTTTATTTAAAAACCAAAGGGGGCTGGATATCAATTTAGTTACCAGTGATGGAAAAAGTGCTTTTGGCATTCTTTTTGAAAAAGTCCTAAACTGTGTTTACGCACCACACATGTGTAGTTCAGCGCTGATGCAAACGTACAAGTTGTTCCTGGAGCATGGTTTGCACCTTGATGCTGAAGGACATGATGGAATGACTAACTATGAGATGCTGGAAGAACTCATGCAGCGTCTTGGTTCACTTAGCGACCTAACTAAAATCGGGGAAGAAATTATAAATGAAATGGAGAATTCTTTTCTTGCTTGCAAACTCGATTTGAAATGTTGTTGTGCAAGAATCATAGCTGCCAATAATGTTGATTACAGGAGTCTTCCCTGTAGTTTGAAAAGTTATGTGGGGATACATCAGAAATGTTCTCAATTCAAATTCTGATTCAGATTGGTTTGATATTTTAGATTCATTATGCTTCTCTGCCTAGCTATCTTAACAAAACAGAGCCGTTATCACTTAAGCAGACTCTATGTCAACAGTGATGCAAATTGTACATGAAGTCTAATAGTAACACGAGACACTCCCAGGTGTTTTCTCGCCACCTTAAGCAGTTCAATAGTGCTAAGGTAGGAAAAGCTAGAATGATTGCATAAAAGCTACTGATAAATAATGTACTGTCATTTATTTATGCAACAAGTAATTTATAATTTTATTTGGTGTGGTGAAAATTTGTAGGTGATTTGTGTAAAATTACCTGTGTGTAATTTACATATGTGAAAATTAATTGATTTTACTGATTTTACTTTAGTAAACAAAAAATTCAAAATTTCGGTGCTGTGAAAGTAAAACTAATATTTTTAAATGTTAAAACTAAAATTACAGTTACTTGCTAAATAGTTTTGAAAACCATATTTAGCAGAATATTGAACTTGAAAAGTTTTTGCTCAAATGTATTGAATTAGACTTCACTAGGTAACTCCAGATGTGTAGATTTGTACCTATATGAGGTAGAATAAAAAGTCTGAACCTGCCTTAATCACAAAGAATTGAATTAATAAGTGAAATGTTGTAATCTCTAGGTATCTTGTTTGAATCCAAACTGAGCTCTATGTTTTTAACAATATCCTTGATTAATGAGTTTTTAATTATATATTCTGTTCAACCCACTTCAAGGCATACTTCTACCGACCTAGTGGCATTATATATAATGTATGCATGTATACATTGGTATGAATCTGTACAATGCAATGCAGTGCAACCCTTGATTGCTTTGTGCCCTTCTTGAATGTTTGGAAAGTTTCTAGCCTGCACAAATTTGTGTACAAGTAACTAACCAAAAACTGGTCACTTGCAAAAATTTTGATGTAAACACTGGTAAGAAAAATTATTTGTTGTTATAAGTAAGTCTTTAAAGACATATTTAACATCTTATGCTATATAGCTTAGTGAAATTTCATATAATTATACTTCATTTTTATATAATTTTACTCCTATAATATATTTTAATCATATAGTATTAATCGATTGCTCTCTTTATGTGTGTGTGTGTGTGTGTGTGTGTGTGTATGTGTGTGTGTGTGTGTGTGTGTGTGTGTGTGTGTGTGTGTGTGTGTGTGTGTGTGTGTGTGTGTGTGTGTGTGTGTGTGTGCGTGTGTGTCATGCAAAAGCAAAAATATATATTTCCTTTAATTTAAAATCGTTTATAGTAATATACTTTTATACTGCAGTAAAATACGTAAACAGAAAATTTAAAGGCACCTTTATAGCTTAACTATTATTCATTTTATTATGTCTTAATAGAGGTATTATCAATTCTAATTATTTACAATTTAATGTTTAAAATAAAAATTAATTTGAGTATTTAAAATTAAACAATTTTTTCAATGTGTGCTCTACTTCATTAAATTTTTATACTATTTTACAGCAATTATTTCTATAGGCTGTACAACTATAGTATACTATAAAGTCTAATACTAGAATAAGAGTAACAGGACTGTATGGTCGTATGTTGTCCTTGTATTTGGCATTCTTGTGTTGATTCTTGATGTTGTTGATGTTATACTAATACTGACCATAGGTGCTAAATAAAATGATTCTTAGGATAGGATAAGCTAAAATGATTACACAAGATCTACTGATGAATAATGCACTGTCATTTATTTATGCATTAGTAACAAATTAGAAGGCAACAGATAAACTAATTTCTGATCTAATAAAAAGTTAATTATAACTTAATTATAATTACCATTGCTATTACTATTACAGTTACTATTACTATTACTATTACTACTACTATTACTATTACTGTTACTATTACTACTACTATTACTATTACTATTACCATTACCATTACCATTACCATTACCATTACCATTACTCTTACTCTTACTCTTACTCTTACTCTTACTCTTACTCTTACTCTTACTCTTACTCTTACTCTTACTCTTACTATTACTATTACTATTACTATTACTATTACTATTACTATTACTATTACTATTACTATTACTATTACTATTACTATTACTATTACTATTACTATTACTATTACTATTACTACTACTACTACTACTACTACTACTACTACTACTACTACTACTACTACTACTACTACTACTACTACTACTACTACTACTACTACTACTACTACTACTACTACTACTACTACTACTACTACTACTACTACTACTATTACTATTACTATTACTATTACTATTAGCAGGTAGGGGTCATGGCGACCCGGCAAATTGCAGGGTAGATTGTTCACAATGAAACTAGCAGGTAGGGGTCATGGCGACCCAGCAAATTGCAGGGTAGATTGTTCACAATGAAACTAGCAGGTAGGGGTCATGGCGACCTGGCAAATTGCAGGGTTGAGTGTTCACAATGAAGCTAGCAAGTAGGGGTCATGGTGACCCAGCAAATTACAGGGTTGAGTGTTCACAATGAAGCTAGCAGGTAGGGGTCATGGTGACCCGGCAAATTATAAGGTAGAGTGTTTTTCATTGAAACTAGCAGGTAAGGGTCTTTCTTAATGTCGTTGTCGTCTGATGCACTTTAGCAACTCAAAAGCAGAGTAAACACCGCAAAATTGTCTTCTGGCCAGCAGGGAAGCACGTTTTCCATAAATTCTTGCAGTAAAATAATTGGTATAGTGGTTGCATTAAAGTCTGTTTATTATAGCGATTAAAGCTGCTTGCTGATTATTGTTGTTTATCGTGTGGCGTGTGAGACAGCCACGATGGGCATGGCAAACTATCAAGACTTTATTTAATGAACTATACATTTATTAAATATTAAACACAACATGGTAAATGTAAGAGGATAATAATGCCAGCCCTCCGTCTTCAAGTCTGTTCCTGGTCTCCCCGAGGTGCGGGTCTCAGAACACTTTTCTCTAACTACCTAATGCGCCATGAGCTTCCGCGCATAAGGATTACATCATCAATCTTTACTTCTGAGTCAGCCGGTCGAACATCAGCTGATCACGTGATCCCACACCAAACTAGGCTTCTAGCGACGACAATAATTTAATCTTGCCTCGTCAAGCATTTAATCTTGAATTATTAATTTAACAATTTAATCACTAATTTAATCAAAATCACTATTTAAAATGGCTTTCCTTTACTCCTCTCTTCCTAATAAAGAAAGTTTTCTATGGTAGGGCTGGTTAACTCTGAACCAAAATAATTTACTAATGCGTATATAACTACATAAATAAATATTAAATACGCAAAGTTAAATATTTAATTCGACAAAGTGCTTATCATATATGGTTAGATACACAGGATTAACTGTTTTACTTCAACAACGCGGTAAATCATAACACGTATAGAAACCAAACGTATACGTATGTGGTGCCATCTATTGCGCCTTGACATAACTAATTATCGTAGGCCAGAATACGCCAGTTTCAAAATATTATAAACTGAAAATAGGTTAGGTTTTTAAATATCTTACAACGTCTATGCTATGTCGATGGCTAATGATCATAGGTTTTAAAATATCACTCAATGACTATGCAATGTCGATGGCTAACGATTATACAAACAGTTATGCGTAAAACAAACAACTGATACTAATTATATTAAGCTAGATTGTAATGGATTCAAAATATATAGTAGTTTGCATTAAACAAGTCAAACTATTGATCGATTAAAAGTTCCATCCTAAAATACTGTAATTAGCATGCTTGTTTAAAATAAAATTCTACTGATTGATTAATAGTTTCATTCGTGTAAAATTAAATTTATCTCATTAACATTGGTCTTTAACATGTTTAATGTGTTTAAAGCGATCACGTGATCAAGTGACCACACCAAACTAGGCTTCTAGCCACGACGATAATTTAAACTTGCATCGTCAAGAATTTATACTTGAATTATTAATTTAATAATTTAATCATCAATTTAATCAAAATCACTATTTAACACAGCTTTCCTTTACTCTTGCGACTGCACAGTGTCCAGTCCTGACTCCGTCCAAAACTCGTTAAAGACGCTCTGGTAGACAACGATGCACTTCTGACAGTCCTTGCTGAAGTCTTTAGTAGCCGAATCAGAAGTGTTGTCATGGACGTCACAGAGATATGACGTCGATCCAGACTTGATCAGCCTTGTTGCCTTGGTGATGTCCTGCCTGACTCTGGCTTAGGCTCAGGTTAAAGGTGAATAAGATTCTGCCGCATAAAATTTGGTATTTTGATAAAAATCGTCAAAACTGCTCACAAACACGTTGAGAAATTGCATTGAAATATTTCGCGAGATTTAAAGTCAAGTAAGTGTTATTATTATTATTATCATCATCATCATCATCATCATTATCATCATCATCATCATCGTCGTCGTCATCATTATCATTTTCATCTTTATTTTCTTCAGCCATAAAAGATTTCCGTAACTAAAATTTGTCTAGTAGCAGTAGAGTAAAATTATAGTTATCAAATATTATACTTGGATAAAGTGATGAAGACGTATAGCCCCCAGAAAGATTAAAAACAGTCAGTTTTATCAGTTTCTCCAAGCCAAAAAACTCAAACAAATCTGCTGCTGAAAAATATCACCCAGCTATGCAGATTCAATGAGCTCAGCCTCATCCAGCAGCTCTTACTCTGTTTGCTACCCGTGATTCCTACCCGTCTCATTCTTTCACTCTTCACTCCTCTCATTTCCTGTCTGTCTCTTTCTCTCTTTCTTACCCTCTCTAATTCTTTTTTCTCTGACTCTCCCGTATCTCCTCCGTGTCCTCTCCTATTCTTCCCTCCCTCCCCCTCCCCCCCCTCTCTCTCTCTCTCTCTCTCTCTCTCTCTCTCTCTCTCTCTCTCTCTCTCTCTCTCTTTCTCTCCACTTTTCTGATAAAATTGCTTTCTGAAAGTAATTTGCAATCACTTCAAATTCAATTGATTTTCGTAAAAGACATCAAGGTTTTACAAACTAGGTAATTTGTTAATGTCTATGTATGCCCCATTGAATCCAAAATCCAAATCGAAATTATTTGTATGTAGACAGTTATCGAATTCAAGTTACTTATGTTTCTGAATATCACCTGCATGTTAATAGCCAGCGCTCAAATGTCCAAAACATTATTTAGCTTACGCATCTAATTAATTATGTATCAAAATTCCTTGCACCAAAATGTTATGAATTTCGAAAGTTCTTTGTGTCGAAACGTCAAGTGAGTCGAATTGTCCAATCATGATAACCAGAACTTGTTGTTATTTTTGATATTCTTTAGATCATTACGACAATTATGTAACTACTTTATCGTTTACTACTTTCACATTAACATTTTTCAGCAATGTTGCAATTAGTGCCTGCAGCACTCTGTCCTGCGACTACATTTCTATTCATCTTCACCACATGGTTCCACACTGGCAAATGTTTCTTTGCAGCGAATCAGTCTTCTAATTCTACTCCTGGTATAAATGAAAAAGGTTAGTCTCACTTGGCCGTGCGAATAATTTTTCCGTTAAAAGTTGCATTAAAATTGCAATTTCAAACATTTTTTAGATTCTAACCATCTCATATGGATGAGGAGACAAGACATCATTAAAGGTTGTCAAAGCAGACAATGTCTTAATCGAGCATGCAACCTTGCAATTTGCATTGGGTATATTATAAACCTTGCAACTTGCATTGAGTACATTATAAACCTTGCAACTTGCATTGAGTACATTATAAACCTTGTAACTTGCATTGAGTATATTATAAAACTTGAAATTAATTAATAGCAAGTTACGTTGTTAGAGCCTTTAGCAGTTACATAGACAGGAATGAGAACTCCAAGTTGCCTTAAGAACAGCAATGTCACAACAATAAATTCGTAAGAAATTCACATTCATAATGCTCATCACAGTCAGGAGAATAGTGCAATGGCAGAGAGAACCATAAGGCGGGTAAAATGCCACACAACTACTACAGCAATAATTATCCAAAATGCTAATGTATTGAAGGACACTAGGTGCTTCAATTTTAAAAGAGTGACTACTGTTAAAAGTTAACTGCCTACTAAATAAACAAACAGGTGGCAACACCGTGGCAGTAATTGAAAACTAAATTAAAACCAAAAAATGGCCTATGTACCCACTACGACATTGTAAACCTTGCAACGTGAAACGAATATCATCTAATATGGCTTCATGGACACGTAATCAACGACTTTTTACAAAGCAAAATGATAGTGAAAAGTTGAAATTTGCTTTTCTATTATTATTTTTAAAGTAGAAAACAATACTTGTTACAGAGCTGCTGGTTGAACCGAGACTTCATGGTGGAGAAAATGCTGAAGAAGGAGAATTTCCATTTATGGTTTGTGTTCAAATTTGTCTTTTTGCAGGTCTTTTTATTTTACTTCACATTTCAATTTAAATGTGGTGCTAGAATTTTTATAATCAAATTTAAGGGTTAAAGAAATGACAATCTTGAAGTTACTAGTGCAAAAGACTATTTTCTTTGTGATTTTAAAAAGTGCATTGAGAAGTTCTTATGACAAAAACTAAATCAAGATTTTGCACAACAGATTCAAGGTTTCTTGCTTTTGCATTACCTCTTTCACGGCGCGACTAATTGTGTAGTTTTGACATCCCAATACCAAAATGTCCAAAACTTAGCAGGAATACAGGAATGTAACAGCTTGCTACAGGTGGGCCTGCCCTACACCATAGGCCACGTCAAACATATTGGTCATCGCTCTGCCTCCGCTGTAACTTAAGCACACTCAGTGGTTTTCGGGACAATAGCTCAGACTGAACAATAACTGCCTCGACTAAAGAATATAGGTTTTGGCCACATTTGAATTAATCTTGACTGTGACGATCAAGATTGACTGTGTGAACATTTTGTTTTGTCCTTATGTAAAGTTAGTAACATAGTTGATTTATCTAACTTGCAAAGCCATAAACTAAACTAAACAGCATAAAATCTGCATATAAAGTGCAACTCATAGACATAACCGTTGTGCATTTCTTCCTACAAACGAAACAAGGCTATATAAGTCCACTATTTCACTTGCAATTTCAATTGGCAATAATAAAATCAAGAATTAGGCCAATATTTCTCCCGCTAACTAATGAAAAGTTGAGCATTTTTCACACCAGTGTTAGAAGCAGCTGTAGCTAAATGTCCCGAACGTATCTGCATTAATTAAGCTCTGCTGCTGTGTGAAATAACTTGTACGCTGATTGGTCAGTCGACGAAATTGATTGACATTACGTTGGACGCCAGTTATAACGACAGTCCAGTGCGCTGTTGAAGTGACAGCCAGGATCCCCATAGAGTAGCTCTGTATATAATTACAATGCACATTCACTGATGGAAAGACAAAGTCTAGCAGCGTACTGACTGCTATCCAGTGAAATGTACAGAATGGAACATTAACAATTTGGTTACTGTCCCATTTTGCGAAATTAACTATAATTCTAGTCTGATCATACCGTGAAATCTTTCCAAATTTAAAAAAACGCATACAATGCATGCAATTTTTCATGTAATAACATACCACAAATAAATGCATACTAGTTATAAGATAATGAACTTATAGTTTCTAGGCATTTCAATCGCTGATAAGCTTTAAGGATTGGCTGTGAGTTGATTATGCAAAAGAAACACCAAGTCAGCTTACAAAACTGAACAACACAAGCTGCTGTTACATTCTGTGAGTACACGCCCAGGTGTCGCAAAAATTACCTTGGCGTCCTAATAATAGTCGGAGCTAATAAACGTCGATTCCACCCCGAGTTACTGCAGAAGTGCAAAGCAAAATTTTTATCTATTAGTTTGCGAAACAACTTATTTAAATTTAGAAAAGGAAGAAAGGAACAGAACTTATTTTGTTTTGATATGATTTACTTGTACGTTAGTCGTTTCTTTTCCAAATTTTATTGAATTTAGAGAGTTGTAAGTTAGCTAATAAGGTATTGTTTTTGCCCCTCACAAATAATGGGTAAATGTATGTGCCAATCGGGAAGGAATTAACTAACGTCTTTTGTTGATGCAGCAGTGATAATCATAAACTCTCAGTGTGTAGTAACAATTACGCATTTTTAAGGTTAGGCTAAGTCGTCCTGCTTTTCCTTGGGATACTGGTGGTACCATCGAAGGTGGAGGAGTGCTTATCGATGACAGACATGTTCTAACGGTAGCTCACATGTTTAGAGAGTAAGTATTCATGCTATGATGTGGTGTGTACGACATAGTGCTTAAAATAAATTATATATCTGTAGACAGTTTTTTCATATAGATTTGTATAGATTTTTATTTCGGTTACCATTAGCATAATAGCAATTAAAGTCGCACAAAAATACCAGAGACGTGTACACAAGTGTGTGTACGTCATGCTGCTTCCTCCAGTAATCAATATTCTAGAGGTCGCTTTTGTACAAGGTGTTTTCAGCAACTAATTTTATTACTTGTAACAATTCAGGCCTTATGGTTTTTCAGAGTGAGAAATCTAAGATGCAATTGTAGTTGAATTGAAGTATTTAAAATATGAGGTTTACAATTGCTTACATGCAGTTATAATTATTTTGCAGTCACATAGCACCAGGGCGACACATTACGGCATTTCTTGGAAGCATCCATTTAAATCAACCAAGAGCAGAACGCTATGTAAGTTTTATCTTCCATCACACGGTATAATATGAAGTGTTTAGCAACATCTTGATGTCATTTTTCTACGCCATTAGTAACATAAGTTACTTTTATTGAGATATGTATCTTTAACATTTTTCCTTGTAACCTTGTAAACGTTTCTGTTGGAACGGAGTTAAATCCTCAGATTTACATGAAACTAATTTCTACAAATATCTCGACTCTCATTAGTCTTTTCAGTCTTCCAGAAAACTCTGTTCATTTAATCACTTAGCTTAGGCTGCTTCCTGCAGGCGAATCAGTCTCCTCTGGTGAAGCATCAAACAGCAGTGAATTATAGATGTTTTTGCACACCCCTTCCCTAATTTTCTGGTTATTTCTTCATTTTTTAGTCCTCTAGAAAATCCTGCCCATTTAATCAGTTACTCTAGGGCTTACAAACAATGCAAATAATGTTTCACAGGTTAAGTTGTGATAGGGTTCAGGTTTCTTTACTTGTTGTTTTTACTCATACAAAATCGCTTACAGAGATTTCCGGTTTTCATTTCCTGATTCATTTCAACAGTGCTTTATTGTTTATGCTTTACCTCATGGGAAACAATTATTAGCCC
The DNA here is from genome assembly GCA_030141605.1 of Tubiluchus corallicola. Taxonomy (NCBI): domain Eukaryota; kingdom Metazoa; phylum Priapulida; class Priapulimorpha; order Priapulimorphida; family Tubiluchidae; genus Tubiluchus; species Tubiluchus corallicola. Next base: position 95,033 of record JAQGDQ010000636.1, on the reverse strand, counting down.
GGCAATTATTTTTTCCTGAAAGTCAGAACCCCTCTCCTCTGGTGAAGCACCAAACAGCAGTTTAATGAAGGATGTTTTTGCACCCCCTTCCCCAATTTGCTTACAGTCACTTAGGCCTGGATTTGATATTTAGTCATTTTCTGATATCTAATGACAAGTTAGATTGAAGTACATGCAAGTGTCTCTAAATTTTAGTTGTTTTTGTTATTGCAGGTTCACTTTTACAAAATTCATGAAGGATATGATGAGCCTAACAATGATATTGCTTTTCTGCGATTAAACCAACTTGTTGAGTTCAGCGAATATATTCGACCTGCAAAACTACCTATATCTGACAGAATTAGTTACATGAACCGAGTAATTACTCTTGTAGGATGGGGATCAGATATATGGAGTGGTATGCAATGTTTTTTTATATTTTGACTATTTAAAGACTTGCAATTAATTGTGAAAAGTAATTTCAGCACTGCAGCGTTTGTCATCCTCCAGGTGTTATGATTCACAGAGAGCTGTTTTGTCTTCACATTTGCTGCTTTTATTAGTCGTACTCTATTAGGCCGATTGAATTGAACTACATTAGCAGTAAGGAAATGTAGTTGACACCAATGCGAATATTTTAGACAGACCAAAAGAACAAAAAGATCGGTTGCAGAAGGGTTACTTCGTAGTTACTGATCGGGGTGATTGCAAAGACTATGACCAAAGGCTTTTCATCTGTGCACACCACCCAGGACGTATTGGTGGCTGGGTAAGTAATAGCAATAGTAGACTTATTCTTATAAACTACATGAACGGGTAAAATTCAGCAAAATGACAAATCTTAGTTCACTAAATTTAATCTCGTTGGGCAATTTACATTATTTGTGGGTAAAGCGAAATTAGTTTGTTGAGGGAAAGACATACCAAAAATATTAACCAAACAGCATGTAAGAAGAAAGTTATAGCAGCACATGGTGGGACACTGGGATATGTTTAGTTCTTAGGAAAGACGATTAACAGGGCTACACGACAATGTCGGTCACATGTTTGCGCACTTTCACCAAGAGGAGTGGTAACGAGTTAATCGGAGGTTCCATTTTGGGCGATTTTCGCTTACAAGCTACACGTTTGCATGGTTCTAGCATCATTCTCTTGTATTCAGGCTTTAACTTTGCTTCAGCAAAAGCTGCTTCAGGGTTTGCGTTAGATAAATATTTATAAATGAACACTGTGTAGGATGTTCGCGTCTTATTGATTATTAATGCGTTGATGTGCAAAATTTTTTGTGCCTTTGCTACTACTCAACACCTTCAGCATAACAAGACTCATTAATTTTTTTAAAAACAGCAAACAAACCCCAAATAAACATCTGAAAACAATAAGGTATAATACAAACTACCAATAAACTCGCTTTGTATTAAAAAAGTAAAATTTCACTAAAAATACGTGTGAAATTAGGTGTAACACTGAACGGGTAAGTTTCTCTAATGTGAAGAAATTGGGGACATGTTTATAACAAATGATTGGCATAATTGCCATATCAATTGATAACCGCACACAATATGTAAAGCTGCATCTTTTTAATAAATAAACGACATTTAGATCTTTCTAATCCTTTTTTAAAAAATACACCTGTAATTATGACATGGAAGTTTTGAATGTATTAATATGTATGAAGATTTATTACTATAAATATCACACACACAAATTTACGCACACACGCACACACACACGCATGCACGCACACACATAAATCACATGCATGCAGACTCATATGAAGCTGTGAGTGTGTGCATACATGAGTATAAGTGCGTAGTATCTGCATGCATAAATATATGCATATATATATATGCTTATATATAAATTTATTATATATATATATATTTATTTATTTATATTCTTTCTGTAGGGTGATTGTGGTGGACCGCTTTTATTAAACCCACTAACTCTGGAAGTTGTTGGCATTTTTCAAGGCAGTTCAGGTCAAGGACCGGACGATCAGCCACATCTTGATGAAAATTCAATAATAATAGGACCAAGAATTAGCTATTATTTAGCATGGATTGATATTGAGCAGGCTTTTTCAAGGTATGAGTATGGAGACGAAGGTTTTGTCGCCCCTGTAACATCTGAAGGAGCTCTAGGACATGACACAACAGCGATCTCTATAATTACAATATTGTCTACGAGTTTTTTAATGATTATTAAAAATCAAAGTAAATAATAAAAAAGAACTTTTAGGTACTGTTTTATAATTTTTAAGAAAAAATTGTCTCATCACTTCTGCTTTGAGTATCACTTTCTAAAAGCAAATTATATCTTTGATTGGCTAAAATTGTGCACAACGTATTTTTAATAAAATTTAAATAAAATAAATTCTTATTGTTATGTATTTCGAAATATTCTCCTTGTTAAATGTTTACTGTTTGTGCTTTTTGTATAATGCTACAGTTTAGAGAACAATGTATCATATGTATCAGTATCATACGCTGCAGTTTACAGAGCAATGTATCATCAATTACATAGCATCGTATTAAAGGAAAGAACAAGTCATTCGTAATGTTGGGTTTATTTTACTGTTATCGCTTGAACGTAGAAGAATATAACAACGAAATTTGCAAAGAACTGCTAATAAAGCATCAATTTAAAACATACTCTCTCTGAATAGAAATTTTCAGGTGAGACTGTTGTTACCATTCACTTGAACATTCACTTGAACATTATGACGTGACTTGGAGACTTATAGTGTATATCTTGGTCACGGCTCACCAGTTATACTATCTTTATTACTATGGTCACTAGTACCAATTATCGTTGTCGTTATCATGTAATATTAATCTCTCTAATTAATATTGATTCTTATCTCTCGCTCGTGATCGTATAACACGTGACGTAAGACACACGACTTATTTAAGTGATTTGCCTCTATTGCACTAATTGCTATAAGGTTATTTACAACCTGGCTCCTAGAGCTTAAGATAAAGTCTATAGAGCAATGATAACTTCTCACAAGACTGTTTCTATGACTCCGCGCTGTGAAGAGAGTCTTAATCTCTAAAGCTTACTAGCAAAAGTTCCCGCAATTGAACTCGTAAATTACTTAATGTACAGAGCAAATCTTCAGATTCGTTTTCAGAATTTAATGTTGCTTAACTGAAACACCTATAAGCATACTCAAACTATTCATTTAAGTTAAAGCGAAATCCGTTTATTGTTCACAACAATTACTCTTAGTCAACTAATATTACAATGTTTGATCTTAATCGCCAAAGACGCTCACAATTAATAATTAGCTCCAAGAGACACTAATCAGATTCACTTAACTATTTCCTCGCTTCGCACTTAAGGTGCTAATTACAATGTGAAATATGCAATTACAATCAACTACAAGTTACACTTAAGGTGTCTATTACACTGTGAATTTACTATGCAGAGTTGCTCTCAAGTTACAATATGTTAAGATCACTTAACTTGGTGGAATGACCAATGACAACTGTTCAATTGGTCAAATCCGCAGATCCAGTGCTCAAATCGTTGAGGACGCAGATTGTTGTCTACGCTGGGTCTAGCGTGTCTTTGCTTCTCTCAGAATTCCTGTAGCCTCTCCAGACTTGATCTCCTCTCTCCCGGACTGACTCACAACGTGTTCCGCAACCGACTAGCAACGTGCTCTTCCAAAACACCATCTTATATACTCTAATGGAGTCTTCGTAAGATTGCGCGCGAACGCTGCAATGCTTCGCAATAGTTCAGGGGTCACGTTTGTGGCTTGGTGGTTTATGACCATCCAGATGGCCAGGTCTTACATGAGAAAAACTCTGCTACTCGGCTTCGTCCTTTGCTCCTTGCGTCGCTTGGATTACAAACCCTTGTTCAAGAAAAGAACCACTTTCTGCTTCTTCACAATTATAGTACAGCAACTCCGCATAATATTACATGAGGTTTATTATCTAACCACGCAATGTTATAAAAATCAGCTTACCTTCCCCTAAACTCAAACACCTGTGACAAACTTTTACTCTCTAAATGAACACCTGTTCTATTCCTTGTAAACACAAACTTGTGACGATAATTTCTTGCCTCGCATTAAATATATGCTTTATCAGCTAAGTGAGTTCCTATAATCTTTCAATAAATTTATCTAATCCAATTAGGAGGTCTCTTTATCAACATAATCTAATGAAGTTGATAACTCCATTAATTAATCACTTAATTCATGATTCCGAAATTTATTCATAACAGACTTTTTGACTTTTCGCAAGCGAGCTTCTTGAACTATTTCAAATTTCTGCAGCTTACTTAATATCCATGCAAACATATTTCGAAATTAGCTCGCTAATTTTTCTGTAAAAACTTATTATACATTTAACGAATGACTGACTGTTTGCAGCTTTTTTTTCAATTTAGTTTATTGCAGTTTAATTTTTAAATCCTTTCATGAACATTGAAATAAGACTAGTCTCCTAGAAGAGTTAGCTTTTCCTTTAAGCTCACTGACTTGAACAAGATTAGCTGCAAGGAAATGTAAATTTCAGAAAACCATGAAGTGACAAATTGTATCAATATCGGCCATTATCCTTCACCGTGAGTGGCAACTTTCTCACTGTTATCTATTAATGCGTCAGAACGCAATGTAAAATAGTAGTTCGGTAACACGCATAATGGCATACTGTATTTCGTTATTTCTACTAGATAGAAATCCAGGTACATCAACATAAAACATGGTGTCAGAAGTGGGATATACTTCACTCACCAGCTTCATATTTCAGACACACCCCATGAACCATATTTTAACCTGCAAAAGGCGACCTTCACAGTCACTGATGGAGGTCGTTGTGAGATGTTTAGGTCAAGAATTTACATCTGTGCGCACCATCCTGGAGTCTTCTCTGGCTTTGTAAGTAATTAGTAATTACAGAAATAACAAGATTTTATTTAAAAAATTTATATTGATTGTGAAATGACGACAATATATTCGCAAGGAGATATGTGACATGTACAAACATTTCCTAAAATGTGGAAAAATTGCAAGCAGGTTGATTAAAATTTACAAACATGTAAAATCTGATTTCTCAAATAACAAAAAAACTGGAGAAATTTATGAAAAATTATAAATGTGACGTAGGTGACACTCTCTTCTCATTTTTTTCTGATAGCCTCCCCATAATTAAATTATTTACCGTACTGCCTGCTATTAATTAATTAATATATAATAATTAATAAATAATTAATTAATAACTAATTATTAATTAATTAAGTAATCGAATAGTAAAATAATAAAATGATGACAATAACAACGACACCCTAACATCAATTCCACAACAACAACAACAGCAACAGCAATAACAACAACAAAAACAACAACAACAACAAATAACAACAGCAGCAGCTGCAACAACAACAACAAGAACAACAACAACAACAAATAAAAACAGCAGCAACAACAGCAACAACAACTTTATTTATAATGAGAGGAGTCATTTTTAAATGGACTTATTGATATTGTGCGATAAAAATGATGTTTGATTTTTAATAATGATAACTGACAATTCGATGATGTTTTTGATACTGATGCTGTAAAAGTGTGATCAGCCAAAGATTTTGGAAATCGTAATAATTATGAATCAAAATGATCTTAATTTTTTTTGGGGGGGCGGCTTTAATATGTGTGGACATAATCCGCTCCTCGATAGCCATGGGGTCAGTAATAACTTTAGCCGAAGGGTCAAAGGTCGTATCTAGTTAAAGCAAATTGTAATTTAACCCACAAAGCACCTTGGCATCAATGCAAAGGAGAGAAAACCTTAACAATATTAGTAATACGTTGTACTAGTTTTTGAAATTTTCTTCAAAATTTCAATTAACTTTTTTATTTAAATTAAAAAAGCAAGTTCTCCTTATTATAACACATACACATATACAATTTTGTATAATCAGTTACAAAAACTGCTGTGTGCAATAGTGTTAAAAACAAACTACCAATACAAGCAACATCAAATACAAATAATTAAATGCAAAACTAGTGAAAGTATTACAAACGATATCAAATATGAAACTTTACACTTTACTGTAGATTATCATTTACATGTTTCTTGTTCACTACAATCATTATGTTGTATTTTAGGTGTTTCTTGTTCACTGCAATCATTATGTTGTATTTTCTTATAGCAGGGTGAATCTGGTGGGCCATATGTACTAAACACACCAACAAGGGAAGTAGTTGGCATTCAACAAGCAAATGTTAAAGATTCAGCATACAGAGAGCAAAAATTTGAAGGATATGACAAATCTATGGTGATTTTGGGAGTTAGACTTGCCCACTATGCCATATGGATTGACATAGAGCAGTTTTATTCAGATTATGTATTTGGAAATCAAAGTTTTAATGCCCATGTAACATCAAGTCTGCAAATCATAGATGTCTAGTCCATGACACAGCAACTACCTGCATAATTATGTTGATTTCTGCATTTCGTACAACATTTTCTTAAATGATTCATTCACAGAAAATGGAAAATGGCAGAAAAAGGCATAATATTTGAGTTGAAATTTTTTGCAATAAGTTTTCTGCGATTGTCACTTTCTACAAGCAAAACTATAAAATAAAGTATAACGTCCAACCTGGTGGTAAAGAGGACAACTAATTACCTAATAAGCATGAGTTACATTAGTCTAGTATCACATAGACAAGTTGGTAAAAACAAATTTTCACATTTTTAGTATACATTACTATGTTGTAATTATGAACTTTGGGTTATTGATATTAATATTTTGTAAACTTGTACGTATTGTACACTAATTGTAATGTGTTCGTGCTTGTTGATTTTCAACCTAATAAACTTAACTAAATTGAATTGCGATTAATTGTTATCTCATCCTAATATGGTGTACAGATGAATTTCGATTATCGCATGAAAAGCAAGCGTCGCTTAACGAAACGCATAAGATTCTTGAATTGCAAGTAGAAAATGTTTAAAGAGTTAAAATTGCATACATCAAGAAGCAAATTATTCCTGCACTTAACTGACACTAGCAGTTGAATGGCAGCTGAATAGCTGTTACAAAATTGATATTATGTAATGCATAATATGTCAACACGAGGAATCAACTGACGTTCTTATTTGCATTTTGCAGTGTACTTCTCAGCGTTTAAAGTTCAAAAGTTGATTAAAGTAAATAAATATATAACCTAAACTGCTTATGGAAAACAACAAATGTAAAATTAATGCTTGTCAATAACTGCATTTTACTGCATCAGTGTAACGCACAGTTTTTCCATTCTTTATTCTCTAAATGTAATTTGTCTTACCGTTCCAACAACAATTACATCGCCTGATTGAAATAAATTTTATTGAAATAAATTCATTCTCCGATTTCATCCATCCGTCCGGTGCCTAAATCCCTTTTATATCAGGGCGAGTAGCAATTGTATATTGTACTACTAGGCTGATTTCTACTCAAAAACGCTAAGGCATTTACAAAAACGTGTTGACGCCATTGTAGATTCGTCTTACCTCCTCTCTTCTGTATCCTTCCGCAATACACTGTATATAGTTCTACTTGCGAATTTGTTCTAGGAGATGTAAAAAGGGAGGACTAGGACTAGGAGATGTAAAAAGGGAGGACTAGGAGATGTAAAAAGGACGCCTGGCGAACTACAACTTTAATGTGAATTTTAAATTACTTTTTAGGTTTATTTTTTTTGCTGTTTGTGTAATTCATCTTTATTTGATTTTAGAAATGTTGCATATTACCAATCAGATTTTTTTACTGTTACTTAATAAAAGTACAAAATAAACAGTTTAAAAACGAAGATATTATAATTTATAAAGACAAACAAAAACTTTAATAGTTTCATATGTGTAGGGTTAGGTTAGGTTATTGTTTTGTGATACTGTTGTGTTTGCAAGATAATGTCTTAGCTAAGACAAAAGGCTCAAGGGAAACTGAAGTCAAAGAAGCAACTTCAGGGGGAGAAAAATTTGCCCGCAATTATTAAGCCTGTTAACCTGAAATGAATAGTGAACTATATTATGGTTTTCTTCCAGATCCTGTAAAGGTGCAGATTATGTTGAATCATTGCTGGCACTGTTAACTGCTTGAAAATGAAAACAAACAGAGCTAACAATAACATTGAAGAGTTGTTTCATAACTAGAAAAAGGAGTATTTCACATAAACATAAATTTCAAACAAATACTTTTTACACTGACAGAAACAATCACTGAAAAAGAAGCAATATTTATCATGACTTTTTAAATGTCACAAAATATCAAACACATACATGATTGACTAACAAAAATGCAGTTCATATTTATACCAAAAACATACCATAGACACGAACACTTTTACCTAAGAAAAAGACGCATTATGTCCGTATACAATCAGAGTCAAATAACGTTAATATTAACAAGTCACGAGCAATTACATTATGCAACTATATTAAAACACAGGGGAACCAATAGCTTGGATCACCTACAGGTCTAAATGTTCAAGGTAAATCTGTCTTACACAGCTTAAATATACAAAACTACAGCACTATTAATGTAAACGGTCATTCAGAAGCAAGTAAGTACAGTAAGATTAGGGGGAAGTGTAAACTATTTAAATGTTCTAATAAGCTTAAAGTGTAGAAAATGAGATCAAAAAATTGTTTATAATGAAGGAGAGATGAGCACAGGACACAAGCGATGTAATGTTTAATTAAAGGAAAAATCAATACTAGGTGTGTTAAAAGTTCTTACACACCACAAGTCAAGTTAAATTTTTTAAGCTTATGTTAAGGCTGTAATGATGAGACGAACTTCGCGAGAACTGTGATACAGAAATAGTCTATTATGAACGTGAGAAGTTTAGCATGCTGGTAGAATAAAGACAAAGCAGAACCACCTATCGGTGATTTTGGCTAGCTAATTTTTCTAACACGTTTTTATTTTAGTCACAGAGTGGTGCAGAAATACTCCATTATGAACCTGAAAAGTTTAGCATTCTCGTAGAATAAAGATTGAGCAGAGCCACCTATTGATGATTCTGGCAAGATAATTTTCCTAACACATTTTTATTTTCTTCACACTATGGTACAGAAATGCTTTATTATGAACCTAAGAAGTTTAGCATGCTGGCAGAATAAAATGTTCAATAATTTCATATACCCTGAATCTCCATTTCACGAGGATGATTTTAATACCAAGCTCATCATTCTATGTTATTTCTAAGTCTAAGCTGAGGTAATCCACATTGAAGTTGAGATGCACGCAGTGCACTGAAAAACATGATCTTGAGAAAATCGCTAGAAATACTAGCCATTATTTCTCGTAGTGTTTCTACAAAACACTCAGCAAGCATGCAAATTTTAGTTGATGGGGACTTTACAAGAGCACTTGAAGTTACACTTAAATCCAGTAGATGTCTCTTCCTGACAAAGATCTAATTGTCAGAGAATCACATTGTCTTTACAAAACATTATAATGAATTCTGTAAAGTAAAAACTATGTAGTGTGAATAAGAACATGCCTTTTCAGATGATGTGAACGACTGAAAGCAGAATTACACTGACTGCACTTAAATGGTTTTTCGCCCGAATGAGTTCTAAGATGAGCCGTTAAGTTGCTTGAACGTGACGAAGCGTAATCGCAGTGAGTGCATTTAAATGGTCTTTCTCCAGTGTGAATACTCAGATGGCATTTCAAACTATACAACCTTGAGAAAGCCTCATCACAGTGATTGCATTTGAATGGCTTCTCACCAGTGTGAGTTTTTATATGTTCTTTTAAATGGCTAGAATGTATGAAAGCAGCATCACAATGGATGCAAATGAAAGGTTTTTCTCCACTGTGAATTTTTAGATGGTAGCTCAAATTACTTGAACGAGAGAAAGTAGCATTACACATACTGCACTTAAATGGCTTATCTCCAGTGTGAGTTCTCATGTGGCATTTCAAATTGCTTGATGCTGAAAAGGCAGCATCACATTGCCCACACTTAAAAGGCTTTTCACCACTGTGACCATTTAGGTGTATTTTTAAATGGCTCGTGTGAGTGAAAGCTGCACCACAATAATTACAGATAAATGGTTTCTCTCCTGTGTGAGTTCTTACGTGATGCCTCAAATTGCCTGAACTAACAAATGCAGCATCACACTCAGTACATTTAAATGGCTTTTCTCCTGTGTGAATCCTTAAATGAACTTTAAAGTAGCTTGAGTCAGAGAAGGCAGCGGCGCAAACTCTGCACACATAAGGTTTTTCTCCAGTGTGAGTTCTTTGGTGTCGCTTTAAGTGGCCAGCATCAGCAAAAGCAGCACCACATTTAGGACACGTAAATGGTTTCTCTCCGCTGTGAGTTTTGTAATGCCGTTTCAAATGTCCAGAACTAGCAAAAGCAGCATCACACTGACTACACTTGTAAGGCCTCGTATGAACTTTCACATGTTGATTTAAATAACTTTGATGCATATATTCAGCTTTGCACTCACTGCACTGAAAACGCATCTCATCTGAATGCAATTTTGTCATTTGGTCCGGGACCGTATCACCAAGTTTGTTCACATCACAGTTAAATGGCTTTTCTTCACTGTTCTCAAGATGTCTTAATGCTGGTAGCAGATCTTCTTGAATATTTGGCTCAGTTTTTACAGTTACAACAACAGCCTGTACTCCCTCGATCATGCCTGTTTATCTGTTGCACATGGACTCTATAAGATAAAGAGAAAATTAGATATTGCAATAATTATAATGGTGAAAAACTTGGGCAGCTAATTAGAGCTGCACAATAAGTGTTATTGTTATTAATGATTTCTGTTCAGTCAAAAAATGATCATTTTACATAAAATTTGCCTATTATCCCACCTAGCCCCACATAGTGGTTAAATTGATAAAGAGTGGAATGCTAGGTAATGTGGCAGGATAGTTGCTATGGGCAGGTTTGTGTGAATGGTCAGACTGTTAGACCACAGATATTAGAAAGTGTATGTATGAAATCTATTAAATATTTTATGTAAATTTGCTTGAGTTTAAAATCTGAGCACAATTAGCCATAATTAGTGCCAAAATTAGTGCTAGTAAATTTGAAACTGAAATTCGAAAAGTTTTTATAATCTGAAATGGTAAATTTAAATAGTTTTAATTTTATTACTACAGATAAAATGCACATTGACGACTTATCATATCATACAGGAAGAAAATTCCAAATGTCTAGAAGAATTTTTGCAATGAAAGTGACATTATGAATATTTAGCGCTAACGTGTCTTCTTTGGCATTGTGCTATAATCCTATACAATTGTAACTCAAGCCGCTGGCTGCTTGTACAGCTACTAGTGTCGAGATACAGTGTGGGCACCCTGCAAGCCTACAGCACATGGTATTCCTAGTCGGTCACCCATCCAAGCACTAACCAGGCTCTGTTAGCGTATTGTCAATACAGGTTGGCTCACTGAAGGCAGCATCCAGCACTCAATGTGGACTTAATGTTGACTAAAACTCTGCTAACTGTCAAGAATAATTCTCTGTATTGAGACATTAGGCTAAAAGTGGTATCTTGGTAAAGCGTTGATGTGTTACATATCCTTTTCAGGTAAAGTCACCCATCCATTTACTAAAACCACACCAGCATTGTTTGCCTTCAGAAGAGAAGCACACACTCTAAACAATTAGTAATCAATTTCACAATAATTTATATTTATTCTAGTTGAATTTGGTAATTAAATTCTAAAAAAGTCATATTTAAAAGTTATTGAACTTCACAAAGAAACAAGTAAATTTCTTTAAAACAATACCGACAATCTTTGTAGCAATAAAAAAATCAAACTAAACAATGGTGGTTGTTTGTATTTTAAATTGTTTTTCTTTGCAATCTGAAGCTATATTCAAATGTGAGGTAATGGAAACTCAGTAAATAATATCCTTTGCAAAGAAAATGAAAGAGTGGTGTGTGTGTGTGTGCGCGCGCACATGCGTGTGTCTGTGTGTGCATGTGTGTGTCTGTGTGTGTATGCGAGAGAATGATACAAACAACAGCATGAAACGAAAACTATGGTGAATATTTTTATCATCAGATTTTTTATCAGTTTTATCATACGCACATAGTTTCTTGGCTAAGTGCAAGCAACAACTGACTTACATATCATGTCATAATTCTGTATTATGAAAACGCTATTATAGTTACACAGCAAAAAAAGTTTGCACAAAATTGAAACGATGTGAAATGGGAAATGCTATACTATTAGACCCGTATGTTGGGAGCGGAATAGGACACTAGCCAAAGTAGGACGATTGCAGTACATGGGCACGCCCAAGCAGGACACCGGAGACAGCTCACGAATTGAGTCGTCAACCGCACGAAGTACACTAATGCGAGACTAAAAACTGTAAACTTTAACCTAAACTTTAAACTGACGAGCAAAACAATAGCGCAAGGCTAGAGCTTCTTACCGGTAACTGAGCCAATTTTCTCGCTAGACCTTATAATTTCAGCACGAGGATGGCATTATACAATGGCTGCAAGGGTCAAGAAAAACACTTGTGGCATAGGTAGGACTTTCAGAAAACAAAACTGTTTTTCATAACCTACACTGAAAGCTTTTTCCACAGTTGTGTTATTTGCAGACTAGTTTTGCTCTCGATGCTACAAGTTTCATATTCAGTAAAACATGTAGTAGTTAAAAAAACAGAAAGCCATCGATATAAGAAGTTCGTAAAACCTCGCATATAAAAAATATTGCAAGTTTAGTGTTATGAAGTCGCCATGTTAGTTCGCTTTGCAAAAATTTCATAAATAACGTACCGACTCTGTTTAATGTTGTACCACTTTTTCTGCGACCACGTGTCTATCGTTACAGTTCTTGTAAGAAAAGGAAAATTAATGATTCTACACAGCGCACAACGAATAAAAAGCAAATATTCATAATAATTGTAATTCGGCTGCCATTAATAATTGTAATGCTTAAAGAATGAACATGTACACGTACAAAGGGTATTCAATAAGACTTTTCAGATAACCTAATCAATAATAATTTCTTAAAAGGTATTATTTATCTAGAAAAAAATCTACTCTAATGATAAAGGCTATCTGGAAAGTAATGTAGTTACGCTTGAATGCACTATTTTTGTTGAGTGATATTAGTAGCATGCTGCATTGTTATAAAATTATCCTTATTTTTTGCTGGCTTAATTTTTGTTTTGTTCACAGCATAGTTAATTTCTTATAATTATTAACTGTGTCTGATAACTTTGAGACAAATTATTTTAGCAGTTTATGCTTCTAGTTTACATGTCCGTGCTTTCTATGCGTAACCACTTCACTGCCGTGCAATTTGTATTCCAGCTGCCGCGCAAGAATATTTAAGGTCAAATGAAACTACTACAGCTTCTGCTATAGGCACTGCAGAGTTATAATAGTATAGTTGTTACTACGTTACAACCACTTCTATTGTAACTAGTGCCATTGCTGCCACCATAACTGTTGCGACAACCCAGTAATAATATTTTGTCGGTTGCTGTTTTGTTTCTCTTTTCTTTTCTCTCTAGAAAACCAAGCATAAAACAATCTCCTCTATTTGTTGATAGTTAATCACTTTTTACTGGTGGTTCGAAAACTTGTTCAAAAAATCACTCAGAACTATACTTCTGAAATTCATATTCCGTTTCGAATTCGCTTTGTGATGGAGAATTCTTTCATAAGTACAATCACCGATAAGTTCCAATTATTTGATACAGAAAGATTTATTTAAAACTGTAAATTGTTCATCACGCATAAAATCGAATTTTGCCACAGGAATAAAATGGCGCGCACCATACACAATATGCAAAATCTTCGCGACATGGTTTTACAATACCCAATCCCAATACACAGTTTCTTTTCACACATGTATTATTAAATAGAATAATTACAAATTATACAACGATGAAAAATCACTAATCAAAATGTACAGGTAAGAAACTGAGTGGCCCAAGTATTTTTGCGCTTGTAATTCAAAGGTTCAAATCATATTTAATTTTTTTTTCTAACTTATATTTGAATGCACAAATATAATAAACTGAAGGTGTGTTCAACATTTAGTTCGCACATGTACTGCATACAAAAATACATATTTGTTAAGATTTATGTATATGAATTTTATTCGTCCATTTGATGCTTTAAAAAATCCAATAAATTATCATTATTACACAATGAGCTCAGCCATTATAATTTTTTTGTGAATTTGTGAAATTATAAAAAACTGTGTGAAAGTAAACAACAACGAATCAATAGAAATATTAACTATAGTAGTCATTTAACATCACAATTAAAAAACGCAAAAATTTTCTTGTTCATTACGTGTAAAATCATGCTACATTTTATATATACAGTTTCTGGTTCAACTGAAATTTTTTACATTCCTGTTAATTGTAACGTGATAGCGCACAGCCTCGTGAGCCTCTTTAATATGCTGCCTCATATAAACTAACTAGCGCACAGCCTCGTGAGCCTCTTTAATATGCTGCCTCCTATAAACTAACTAGCGCACAGCCTCGTGAGCCTCTTTTATATGCTGCCTTCTATAAACTAACTAGCGCACAGCCTCGTGAGCCTCTTTAATACGCTGCCTCCTATAAACTAAGTAGCGCACAGCCTCGTGAGCCTCTTTAATATGCTGCCTCCTATAAACAAACATTAAATTCTTCCTCAGCTGTAAAGCAATTTCAAGGTCAGCATTTAAAAGTGAATCTAGGAATTCATTCCTAGTTTGAGAGAGACTTAATTATCAATCCAGTCTACGTTTCATCACGTACTTTGGAATTTGTACACTTTGTCTGCTTTATGAAGTCCTTGTTTGTCTGCTTCATCAAGTCCCTGTTTGCCTGCTTCATCAAGTCCCTGCTTGTCTGCTTTATCAAGTCCCTGTTTTTCTGCTTTATCAAGTCCCTGTTTGTCTGCTTTATGAGGTCCCTGTTTGTCTGCTTTATCAAGTCCCTGTTTTTCTGCTTTATCAAGTCCCTGTTTGTCTGCTTTATCAAGTCCCTGTTTTTCTGCTTTATCAAGTCCCTGTTTGTCTGCTTTATGAAGTCCCTGTTTTTCTGCTTTATCAAGTCCCTGTTTGTCTGCTTTATCAAGTCCCTGTTCTTCATTAAGTTCCTCTTTCACATTTGTTTTTCTAATTTGCAAACACAAACCTTCATTTACTTCATGAAGGAAAGCTCTCTTCAAAGGAGCGTACCATCTTACTCAGCTGGACGTCTAGAATATTGGACAATTTTCCCATGTTGTTACTGTCCAGGTCTTCGTCATTAAACTTCAATGGTTCACCGTAAAGGTTTTTTTTCGGTAACCCTTTCGTATGATGCATCACTGTTTTTCTCTCTTCTGGCAAGCTGTTTACCCCTCCGCTTTCTTCCTGACTTGATAACATAAACTGTTTGTTGTGTTTTGTTTCTCTCTGAAAGCTCGTAGAGAAAACCAGAAAACACGCCATTAAATATTACTACTTTATTTAACGAGAATTCTATAACACAAGAGTATGAAGGAACGTTGAAATAATTACAATAAACGCGAAAATCTGGAAAACGTTTAAGTAATTATACAAGTAAATGCATAAGTACAAGTCCGTGTTAGATCTGTGTGCGATGTGCGATCCGTGATCCGACATCCGAGACTCATGTTCACAAATGTCAAAGGCACGTGAGAAATCAATGGGTAGGGGTAAAGCTATGTACAACTCTTCATAGTAAACCATGTGAACTGTCAGACAAATTTTTTTGTTGTACTTCATCTTTACAACAAAAAGGCTTTGCTCCCTGACTACATCTGCCATGACTTTGCAAGCAATTGGCACAAATTTGTCCTTAGGTTTAGTTACCAAATGTGTGCCATTATCGTGTTTAATAGTTTCGCTGGAAATCTAAAAGCTGAACTACATTCATGTATCCATTACAAGCTGCTTCAAGAACAGTCTCCTCCTCTCCAGTCTTCTCTAAAATTACAGTTAGAACCTTCAATGAGCAATAGCTGCACTCTTTGAATGTATCCATCTTCAGCTGCTTGCAAAGGTTCTACATTATTATCCTTCTTGTTCTCAAACCAAAATCAAAATGTCTTAAGTGCCCGATTGCAGTGCCACCTATAAAAAAATAAAAACAATAATTATTTTTTATTTGACTCAATTGTTAACATTTGCATTATTTTTAAGCAATCAGTTTTTGAGTTTCTCAATTTTCAAGTCATTGCTTAGCAAAAACAATAAACTCAAATGTATTCCCCCCAAAAAAAACAAAAATTCCGTCGAAACCAAGTGAAAATCGACAGAAAAATCATTCTGAGTCTCCACGCTTCATGTTCTTCAATGTTTCTAATATTCAGGAATTGAACTCGCGTCTTGATTTGCATTTTATGCTTCGATGTCTCCAGTAATAAAATGTTTTGTACTAAGTCTAAGTTGCAAAATGTTATGATTCAAGTCTTCAAGTCTGAGCATAAACCAATAGTGTGCGAGCTAAAAAAGTTAAAACCATAACTGGGATTTGAACTTGTGAAAATGTGCAAATAGTAGAGCCAAGCCAGCATTTTACCAATTGTGATGAACGAGTTTTCTAGAATGGCAATATGTAAAAGTTCATCTTTAGAGTCCATGATACTACACTACAATCACTTTGTTGCAATTGTGGTAACTGTGTTTTTCTACAGCCCAGAATTATGGAATCAAAACGTAACACAAATCAGAAATAGATGTATTCCAAAGAAGAAACAACAGGAACATTTTAGCAATAAAATGGCCAAAGAAAATATCAAACCAGGATCTGTATAAGAAAGTCAAGGTAGAGGAATGGACAATTAAAAACAAAGGGAGAAGATCAAGACGGATAGGACATGTTATACGACTACCAGATTACAGCCATTAAAATTTGTTTTCAAAGAAGCACTGCAGAAAGAAAAGAAACCACAAGGAGGACAGCTGCTGACTTACCTCTATTTCATCCAAAAAGATCTTGTCAACACATACTATGTACTTTTTGCGACCATTTTTGGTGCTTTGCGTGCGTTTCCTGATTGGTTACTGCTTTTTAATAACGTAAGTGTTTTGCGGCCAATACCACAAAAGTATTTATTGTATAAACTGGATTTATACTCACTTAACTAAAACTTACATTAGTTAAAAAACCCTCGTAAAACTGTCGAATATCATAAATATTTTACATTGAAAACAAAATTATACAGTAAGGCCGCCATGTCATTTCACTTAGCAGAAATCTCATAAACATGACGCTGTAATGTTTTAGTGGTACGGCGCCATTTCTTGCCACCACTCCCAGAATAGTTCCTGTGAGAGAAACACGTAAGCTACAGCCTACAAGTACTACAGCACCATGAAAAAGGCACGAATAAGAAAAAATAATTATTATAACAATTATAATTTGGCTAACAAATTTTACATTGAATTAGGATTTCAATTCTGTCTTTTTGCTTTTTTGTACTATTTTCCTGAACAGGCAACAATTCTACATTTTTAATAGAATGACCCTTTGGGCATGCGCAATTTAAAAATACAGGATTCGGAAAATTGGTAAAGGATAATAAATGAATTGTTGAATATTATTAATATTACTAAACATTTCACACGTATGTATTTTTATCTTTCGTCCACAACAATATTGTATTCGTGGATCAGTAATAAAGATTTTTGTACACAGGAAATTATGATTTTTTTGTTCAGTCATGTCACTGCATAAATAATGTACACTTATTTCATTTGACTTTTGCTTTCAAGCTTGAAGTACAAATTAATGTGCAGTCGCAGTGGTGGCCCGTAGCCAAAATTAGTGGCATGCTGTTTTAGAAATTTTTTAGCCATTGTTTTATTGCTTACAACAAAACAAACATACGCAATTTTATTATTGTAATTTGTAATTTTAAAGAAACAAATATACAAATATTTATACATAAACTTTATAAAATCCTAAACAAAAATCTTTGCTTACAAATAGCCTAAATTGCAGCAGTTCGAAAATATGCAATATTAAAGAGCAAGACTTCCTATGATGAATATTATCAATTTTTCAATTTTGAGTGAAAATAGGTGGTGCTGTAGTTCCACACTGCCTATACACGACCCGCCACTGTGCTGTCCTGAAGGAGTTAGGCACCAACACAATTTCCATCATTTTCACTAAAGCATGATTTGTTTTTATGTTTTACTATAATTTTTTATTTTGTAAAACAGCTATAAAATGTTCACATTGCCAAAATAAATAAACTATAGTAATAATACCAGTAATACCAACAACGGAATTCTGAATTTTTCAACATATTCAGTGCAATTTTATAGTTACAACGTCATTGGAAATCAAAATTATGATTTTTCCACTTTTTCATTAGTGCTTAATTGTAAATAACACAAAATGACAATAAACAGTGTTCACTACTGTGTCAAGAAAAAATAAACAATGGCCAGTATTGGGTTTGTTACTATTGAAAAGTAAATTTGGCATGATTGTTAATTACTTCAGAAAAATTATAATAAAATTACTCATTACTGATTACTTTTAGCAAGGGTAATCCTTCATTGACTACTCATTCCTTTTCTGTGCTAGTTTGAATGATGCTTTAACAAAAACTGTTAAGTGAAATAAGAGCATTATGTGTGCAGTACTCCTCATGTTCTATAGGTTTTACAATTCACACTACAAACAAAATTCATTGCAACGCTTTTACGGTACCTTAAGATCAAGCTACAGACTTTTTCAGTGGACATTACATGATTATCAAACAGTAAATTTGCTTGTTTCAAAGATTGTTCAAAGACTTCCCTTACTGACCTTATCAGGACATTTACTTGTTAATTTCACATTACCATGACGATAGTTCAAGCGTTTCATCAACTTTGATGTGAGTTTTTACATGTAGATAATAGTTTTTCCTGCAGACGCGGTGCACTGCACTGATATATTTAGTTTTTCTGTATCTATAAATCTAAAGTAATGGCTGTGCAAGTATTGGCATTCTGTAAGAGCTTCTACTTCACTCCTATACTTTGCTAACAAGCAAATACAATAGCGTTCACACTTTTACCTTACTTAACCTATATCGTCCTATGGTATGTACACCGTGTACATGGCCAAACCTGGAGTCTATAATCAGCTGTAACCATAGAAGGTTATACCACGAATGTCAAACAAGGTCCATACAGAGATGCATCTAAATGACCACAACAATGTCAAAAATGTTAGTCTTGAATAAATATAAGTAACAAATGTTTAGTAGTGTAAGTGCTAAAGTAATGAGTAAATTAAATATGGGAACTAAGCAGAGCAGATGTGTTACATTACTGGCTACTACAAAAAGTAATCTGATTACAGTAACAATGACGGTTAGTAATTGCATAGTGCAGAATCACACAGAAAACACTTAAAGGGTTTTTCGCGAGTGTGATCTTTTCATATGATACTTCAAGTTGCTTGATTGAACAAAGGCTTTACTACAGTAAGTGCATTTGAAACGCTTGTCTCCATAATGCATTCTCAAATGTTTGTTTAAACTACCTGACTCGGAAAATGCAGCAGGACAGATGGTACACTGATAAGGTTTTTCTCCAGTGTGAGTTCTCGAATGACGTTTAAAGCTACTTGGATCACAAAACGCAGCTGAACACATATCACATTTGTATGGTTTTTCTTCTGTGTGAATCCTCATGACATGTTTTTTCAAGTGACTTGTTCGAGCAAAGGCAGCTTGACAGTGGCGACATTTATAAGGTTTTTCTCCAGTGTGAGTTTTTATATGTTCAGCCAAATTGCCAGAATGAGCAAAAACTGTACCACAGTAAGAACACAAAAAGCACTTTTTTCTTCTGCATGTTTTTAATGGTCTCTTAATATTGTCTTCTACATCAAACTCACCACACTGATCAACTGTGTCTTCAGTAACAACTTCGCCATTGTCACATTGATCTGCTGTATCTTCAAGATCAGCCTCACTATTGTCAACTTCAGTTTTTGGATCAACAAAATCGGTTTGGAGATCTACGTCTGGTGACTCATACATTTCGCCATCTTCCATTTTATCGGGTTCAGTTTTAAAAGTTGTAAGATGTACTTTCCCCCCGTCCATGGCATTATCATTTTCACCTTTCTTCATCTTATCTTCAGTAATTGCTTCTGTAGCAACACATTTCATTTTCAAAGAAGCTGCTTCTCCCAGCTGATCCATCTTAACAAACAAAAAATTGATTTTAAACTTGTTTGCGTAAAAAATATATAATTATCAGTTAATTAAAAAAAGTGAACCAGCAGTTACTCATCAGTTATTACACTGTAATAATTGTAACAATGTAACATAGTACAATGTAACAATTACTACATTGTTATTGCAGTAAATGCTCATAACGGGTGGGTTCATGGCTAAATGGTCATATTTTGCATAGATGGTAAAAACCATGCGGGTTCAATACTCCCTCTAGGTGGTTTCATTTGCCAGACATTGATTGTCTCGAAGAGGGAAAATGTACTTTTGCATACAAATTGCCATGAAAAAGAACAATGGTCACTCGGGGGGGGGGGGATATTCACCAAAAGGCGAACGAGGCTGTAGCCAGATTTAGGGGGACCAGTGCTAAAAATTTTTTATTCTCTTCAGCAAAATCCATGTCGTTTCATATTCATATTCACATTCTTGTGTGCTTGCGAACCAAAACTGTCCACAAGTCGGCAAACTGCATCATGATGCTTCAAAGTAAAAAGCACTAAAAATTTGGTCAAATGTCGATTCTTTGTTTTTATCTAAATAAATGCCAAGTATATTAGAATTTTATATTCTAGCATCAAATTATCAAGAAAAAGTTCAAAAAATCGTAAAAATCTAGTCATATAATCCCGCACCCACTTTTCTGGCTAAAAACTAGTACTGCAATTGCTAAAAACTTTATTTTCAAACTCAGATAGTAGCTTGTGGAAGGAGTCATTTTGCTTCGGGTTTTTTCTGCTGAGAAGCCCACATCATTGTCAGGTGGAGCCATCTACAGAATTTAAACATAACTTGTGTTCTTGCAAAGTCAACCAATCTCTCGAACGGTTACTAAGTGTTTTGTAGAAACGCGACAAAAACAATGGGTAACTTCGATTTTCTCAAGGTTAAGTTTTTCAGTGTGCAGCCTGCAACTCAACTTAATCATGGATTATTTCAGCTTAGAAATAACATAAAGTGATGAGCTTGGTATCAAAATGATCCTCACGAAATAGAGATGCAGGATATGTGAATAACTAGAAAAGCTTAATTGCCAACATATGAACGATTTTGCTATGCAAGCACACATATGTAACACATTTCAAGTATTTACTGAGCTGCCTTTATATAAGCAACATTAACAGACAAGTACAGTTAACCCATGAAAAGTAATACACTACAAACAGTTGCATAGCCTGCTGACATATAATCAATTAGCAATACCATGTAGGTACTAGGTAAGTCATAAGTCATTTGTTTCACCTTACACATTTACAATAGTTTCATGTACAATATCCAGTGAAAGGGCCTATACTGGATATAATACAAATAAGAAATACTGCACAGGAAAAGCCTCAAACACTGTTCATTTATACACGAAGGTAAATGTGTTGCGGGCAAGGTAATAGGTAATAGGGTATCAATACACCACAAATTTTTGCGCAGCCTGCTAAGATATAAGTGATATGCGAATGAATGTAATTAACGACATCCATGTAATTATTAGGTAATACTGCCATTAATACACAACAAGTAATTATGTACTGCACTTCTTATACATATAAACATATCCAAAAATCCATAATAGAGAGATGTGGAACTAAATTATCAGCCTAGGGCTTTGCAATGTGTTGATATGCTCTTTTCGCTTTAGATAAAATGTTATAAAAAGAAGAGGAAGAAATTAAGTCAACAGAAGTTCAACTCGTATATAAATTTTCCGGGACTGAATAAGGATGTCGTTTACGGGAGAACGATTTTCTAACAGAAATTTCAATAAATAAAAAGTTGGGAAACAGCAGTTCTACATCTTGGAAATTTCCAAGGCAATTAAACCAAAAAAAGCAGCAACGAATAAGAACAAATGAATGAACTACAACAGGGGTGTGCAAACTGCGGCCTGCTGAGAGATCTTGTGCGGCCCGCAAAGAGGTTTGTCAACATAATGAAAGTGCGGCCCACGCGGTCCAGCTGAAGTCTGCGCCAATATCGCAAAGATAGTGCGGGTAGTTTTTTCCTCTAGATCGGATGGCATTAACACTTACAAGACCGTTGTCACTTAATGTCACTGTCGGACATGACGAAATATATGGTTTTAATATAAGTTTTAATAACTTCTAAAATAGTTTCTTGAGTGTAGTAGTAATGATGTGCACAAATCGGATGCAAATTGTTATTAGGCCCTACTGTACTTGGCTCCTTGATCAAACTGCATGTGGCACACAGGAATTGCAAGAATGTTTAATGTGGCCCGGCTAGTCAGATAATTTGCACACCCCTGAACTACAGTAAGTTTCGTGCAACTGAAATTTTGTACTAACTCAAAGAATTTCAGCGGAACAGATGAAATCATTTGCTTTTCCCACAAGAACGTCGTTTAACTCAAAATATTTGCCAAACTAAAAAATGCAATTTATACTCTAAAAAGATAAAAAGCTTAAGATATATCTAAAAGATATAAAATGTACAACTCAAAAACATTAACATCTTCCGGGGGAAAAACAGGCACATGACTGTGGTACAGATGAAGATAACAGAATACTTGATGGAGAGCATGCAAATAATTGAACTATGCACAAACTGAACTGCAGTATGAAGGACATTGGTAGCCTCACGTCATATTGTTTAACAGTGACGTGTACATGTCGTTTTGTAACATAAAAATGCCGTGTTTCACTGAGTAATTTCTTATTCTTCAAATCTCAAATTTATGCATGAAAGGGTTGACTTTCTGCCTTCTATTTAGCTCAGAGGGGTTTAGAGTTTTTAAAATGGAAAATGATCAACATCGCCTAACTCAAAGTTTACTGTATTAAAATATTCATCCGACATGCAGTTCATTGACTCCCCTTAGTGGTAAATCTTTGATAGTGATTTGGGTTCCGGCCCTGCCACACAGTTATTAGTGGGCGTGCAAGTGAATGATGGATCACAGCACGCAGTATCTCAAAGAATACAACAAAAAATACAATATCACACGAACTTAGATGGACACCGTTGTACTTACTGACTTCCTAGTAAAAAATAGGTCAATTGGCCTATAATATCCCAGAATGCATTAGCTAGAAGTTATCAAAACACGAAAAATGCAAACAAAGTGCTAGACATAGTTCTATGTAATTATCATCTAATGTTCTAGTTTTAGCTTCAAATTAAAATAATAATCGCTATTTAAAAAACCAGCTGCAGTCACATTTGTTAAATTTACATTGTTGTCATCTATTTTTTAACTCTTTACTCATACCCGAAAAGCTCTACCCGAATAATATTACAAGTATTATTATAGCTCTACCCGAATAATATTACAAGTATTATTATAGCTCTACCCGAATAATATTACAAGTATTATTATAACTCTACCCGAATAATACAAGTATTAATTATAATTCAGAAACAAAATTCTCACGCCAAAATACTGGGATCGTTAAAACGACAGATTACAGAAATATATAACGCGTGAATTAATTATAATTTATTGTCATAATCGAAAAGCACAAAATAACACAGTCGTATCAGGAACTTCAAATTTCCAGTGTTCAAAGTACTTTATTCTAAATAAACAGAACAGTAATTTTCATTTACGAAGCAGCCATGTTGGTTCCGTTTACAGAAATTTCATAAACGGGGCTCTGAACCTATTTTGTTAGTGTTAAGCTGTTTTTCGCGACCACCACATGATTACGCGCAGACGATACCTGATAGAAATTCTCTGTATGAATAAAAGGATTGAGCATTCTATACCAATCGAATGGAATTTGTGACTTTCGAATTTGACTGAAACTGAACTTCATTATTTCGAATTCGAATTGAGATTGTAAGATTTTCGAAAAACCAGTAAATAGTCTTAAGAAAGGAATACCATGAATATTACTCGATTTTGTTCTACAATAAGTAAGTTAGTATCTTTATTTTTCACCATTTTTACAAAAAAAAACACAGAGCATGAAATGATAATATGATACAAAGTGACAGGATTATTAAATGAGTAAATTATCGGAGTTAATGATGTTCAAGTGATTGGTGAAAGAGTGGTGAAAAACTAAAAGTTACCAAAGTCAACCACCCTGTAAGTAATGTTGCTATTAGTAATATGCGCAGTTATCTTGACGAAGATTTCAGAATAAGGTGTGTAAAACTATTGAGATTAAGTTTAAATTTGAACACAAATATAAAACCACTAATAATTTCTTTAAAATTGTGCAAGGAAATTACAGCTAAATTATGCCAATTGTATGATGTTTTAATCGTTTTAATGATAAATAACGTCTTTGATTGAGCAGCAGAATTATTCGAAATTATAGCTTTAGGTTCAAATTGAATTTGAATGTTCGATGTTCACCCCTACTGAATAAATGAATTACTAATTAAAGTAATTTCCTTTTCAAATATCTCGTTGTAGTTGTTAATATTATTAGTATAACTGTAACTAAGTTTAAATTGGATCGTATTAAATCAGCAAAATTAAATTATTGTACAAATGTGGCAATTGTAATATAAATTTAATTCAGAATGACAAAAAAAACTTATATTGCTGATTATTTAAATACGATGTTTGCACACAGTCTGACTCCATTTATTATTAAGCCCATAAGAGTTACTTCAAATAGTTTGAACATTTTTTATTATAACAAAGCAATATGAATTATTAAAGCTATATCAACATCAACATAACAAACTAACAAACATAACATAAACATAAGATACTAACAAAAGGAACTTTAACAATTTCCTTTTCCGTTAAACACACCATTACTCCATTTTGTCTAATCATTGTTATATGACAATTTCATCCATTATCCAAATCTGAATCTGACAATTTCACAGTTAAACGCACATTAAATTAGTCTACGTAGCTGAATATTAATTATTATCACATATTGCAATATGCTGACTAATGCTGTAACTAGAAAAGCAAAGCAGTTTCTGCATACTAGCAATAAACTAAGAAAATCAAGATGGAAACATAAAATAGTAAATAATTAACTATAAAATCTACAATAATTATTTAAAGTTAAAACAGGACAACTTTATTAAAAACTTTTACTTTACAAAGTTAAAATCATGCCAAACATTTTGACAGACTATTTCTGTTATCATCAGTGGTAATAATTAATGTTAAAGTTACTGTATCAATTTCTTTACTGGTCTGCTTATTCGTTGCCTATTTCGCTTCTATTAACTACTTAATTAGTGCATAATAGGCTATGCTTATAGAAACTGGTTGTATGTTTGTAAATTTACCACTGATGATGACAGCAGTAGTCAGATAAAACTTTTGGCATGATTTTAACTTTGTAAAAAGCTGTGTCGTTTTAACTATAAATGTATTAAGTGCCTGTAATAATTACTTAAACTCGCATGATATGCAGAAGCATTATGGAAATAGTTTGCAAATTCCCACACAATTTAAATACCAATTGTTACCCTAGTCCTAATCCAACCCTAATCGTATCAATATCCTTAATCCTGACCTTAATATTAAAACAACTCCAAGAATTAATTTCTTGGGTATGGGGAATTGCAAACTCTAGCCAAAATGAATACAATACATGTTCTCACAGGAAAAGTGCAACAGAAAAAGGTTTAAAATTTTTCATAAAGGCACTTGCAAACAGAAACGGCAGCAGCAAATTTATCAAACTCAACTATGTGTCGCACACGAGGCTGCCAATTCTCAAAATCAGAACCAGAATGGTTAAGCCTCAATTTCTCAACTTTTCTTACAAAAATTTGCAGAATCATTAAACCATTTTAATGTTAAGACGATTTCTTTAAAGCTTTTCTTGTATGACTCATAATATGCCGTTTCAAACTGCCAGAGTGAGAAAAACTGGAATGGCACTGTGTACACTTATAAGGTTTCTCTCCTGAATGAGTTTTTGCATGTTCTCTCAAGTTACTAGGGTGCGCAAAAGCAGCACTGCACTGCGTACACTTAAAAGGTCTTTCCCCTGAATGAGATCTCATGTGACACGTCAAACTGTGAGTACTAGCAAAAACAGCATCACATAGAGTACACTTGAAAGGTTTTTCACCAGTATGCCTCCTCAGGTGCTGTTTCAAACCATGATGCTGAGTAAATGCAGCATCACAGTATGTGCACTTAAATGGTTTTTCGCCTGTATGTATCCTCACGTGATTCTTTAAATAATGTGAACGAGTAAAACTAGCATCACACCACGTGCATCTGAAAAGTCTTTCCCCAGTATGATTTCTTATATGTTCTCTCAACGTACCAGGAATAGCAAAAGCACTAGAACACCATGTACACTTAAAAGGTTTTTCGCCTGTATGTGTTATCATATGTCGTTTCAAATAAGGTCGCCGAGCAAAAGTAGCATTGCACTGTGTGCATGGAAAAGGTTTTTCCCCGGTATGAGCCCTCGTGTGCAATTTCAATTCACAAAACTCAGCAAAAGCAGCTTCACACCGAGTACACTTGAAGGGCTTTTCTTCTGTGTGAACTTTTTGATGCTCTTCAAAATCACTTGAATTAACAAACAAAGAAGCACAGTGACTGCACTTATAAGGCTCTGTGTTCACATAACATTGCAAATTTGTTCTTGGTACATCTGAAGTGAGATTGTATGATCCAGTCGAATCTGTATGATCGAAAAACATCTCATTCTGATGGCATTCAGAAGCAGAATCACAAACCTCACTTTTGCATGGCAAACAATTTTGAACATTTTCTACTGATTGAGTTAAACATTCACGTTCTGTTACAGCAGATAGACAACCAGTCGTTGAACCTTGTGAACAACTTTCCAAGGCATCAACTGAAACACTTGCATAAGCTGTTTCATCTTCCAAGCAATTGGTTGAAGAATTTGCTAAGCGATTATAATCAGTTTTCTTATTCATAAGATTAGGTGGTTTATTCATTCCATAAAATGCTTTACACACATCAATGTTTTCTATATTATTATCAGCAAATACACCATACACAGTTTTTACAAAAATTCCATCAGCTTCAAATCCGCAATCTGCTGCTTCACTATTTTCTATGCCAGTTGTTGAAATATCATCTTCAGTTTTTACTTGCGTGTTCTTATTTTCTACATTACCATCTGCTGTTTCGCTGTCAGAGGAATCCCTAGAGACATTTACTACAAAGTCTGATTCAATTTTCACTGACATTGTATCTGATTTTACTTGCTGGTCCATATTTTTGACTGAGTTTGTGATGCAAAAGTATCTTCTGCAAAAAGTTATAAGATAAAAAATTAATTAGCTTATAAAAAACCTTTTCTAACCTATTCTTAATAAATCATTCTGTTGGAGCGGAGTAGGAGATTAGCCAAAATATGACAAATAACATACTTGGGCTAACACAAGTAGTACATGTTATACATAGGCTAGCGGAAGTAGGAAAAGTCATTAATGGGCTAGCACTAGGACACGTCGTACATGGGCTAGCACAAGTAGGACACATCATACATGGGCTAGCACAAGTAGGGCACGTGGTACATGGGCCAGTACAAGTAGGGCACGTGGTACATGGGCCAACAGAAGTAAGACATGTCGTACATGGGCTAGCACAAGTAGGGCACATCGTACATGGGCTAGCACAAGTGGGGCATGTCATAAATGGGCTAGCACAAGTAGGGCACAATGAAACTGCAAAGAGAATGGGACTGCGCATTAACAAAAGGAAGACTGAGACAATGAGTGTCGGCTCTAGTGACAGTGTCAATTTTACCATTGACGGAGAACAGCTTGGAAGTGTGCAACGGTTCAAATATCTCGGAAGTTTCATCTGCTCAGATACTCGATTGGATACTGAGCTTCATGCAAGAATTAATGCTGCAGCCAGCTCTTTCGGCCGTATGAGGAAACGTGTCTTCGATAACCATGACCTTACCATCGCCACTAAACTGCAGGTGTACAAGCAATGCATCATTCCGCAGCTCACCTATGGTCAGGAAACGTGGACGCTCTATCAAGATCAGGTCAGGTCTCTTCGTGCGGTTCAGCAGAGACATCTGCGTCACATCCTTCGTATTCGCTGGGACGACTATGTGCCAAACGAAGACGTGCTGGCTCGTGCCAAGATGGAAGATATCGAGGTTACGCTTACTAAGGCTCAACTTCGGTGGTTTGGGCATGTGGTCAGAATGAACGATAAGAGACCGATAAAGGCCCTTCTCCATGGAGAACTAACCAGTGGCTCTCGCAGTGTTGGTCGTCCTCTCCTTCGCTTCAAGGACAAGGTGAAGTTCTCTCTGAGGAAAGGTGGAATGTTGGACAAGCTGCCTTTCGCAGTTCACGACCGTCCTGCATGGAGATCCCTAGTCAACAACTGTGCCGAAAAACTCGATGAAGAAAGACGGATGCTTGGATACGCAAGAAGGTTCAAGTCGTGGGTAAGAGATGGTTTCATGGACATCTGACTCGCACTGATTTAGCCGTATCGGCTTCGACGTTGTACAAGTAGGGCACATCGTACATGGGCTAGCACAAGTGGGGCACGTCATACATGGGCTAGCACAAGTGGGGCATGTCGTACATGGGCCAGCACAAGTAGGGCACATCGTTATTGGGCTAGCACAAGTGGGGCACATCGTACATGGGCTAGCACAAGTGGGGCACGTCGTACATGGGCCAGCACAAGTAGGGCACATCGTTATTGGGCTAGCACAAGTGGGGCACATCGTACATGGGCTAGCACAAGTGGGGCACATCGTACATGGGCTAGCCCAAGTAGGACACTCAAGACAGATCATAAATTGAATCATTAACCATAGTATCAGCATGCAGGGTCCTTGTTTATTTAATAATAATACTTGAAATGCAATACACTTTGAATAACTTATTATACATTAGATAAAGGAATCTTATTCTGAGCTTAGTGCAAGAGCAATATTAAATTTGGCTTCTGATTAAACTTTTTTGAAAAGAAATAAATCCGCTTTTTACGTGATCCAAAATTCAGTTAAGGTATACCATTTAATATGTTGCCTCGCTTTCAGAGACAGGTGACCTGTTTCAGTATGTGAACAAAATACATGTTTTTGATGTTGCAAACTGACGCTTCTTATTGATGTTAGAGTTTGCTCTTCTATTTGGTGAAGAGCATCGTGCGTATCAACGGTGTGACACACCAAACTGACTCAGCCAACAAGCACAGTAACAAGAATAAATTTCAACACTTTCAACAATAAAATGGAGAGAAATTTTCTTGGAACTTTTAAAATTTTTACTAAATTCTCGACATCAAGCTAAAACAGGGGGAGAAATCGCCAGTGTCCTACTTGGGCTGCCCATGTATGACACTAGTTTTCCGTAAATTTAGCGCAAATGTTCTACATCGGTTAGTGGCATACTCTGCGCCCTACACATTGGATTTTATAGGTATTTACGAAACACGCTGAAAGAGACAGAATGGTCTGCAGTAAAGATTCAGATTGATTATTTTTGATTTATTGGCCACTGCAAAGTCGGCAAAATTAGCACCGCTATTAGCAAAGTCCGCACGTTGCAATTTTATGGGATATATGATTGTTCTAAAAAAATACAATAACAAATTATAGTGTAACTGCTGTCCATGCACCATTGATTAGCTTAGCTAATATCTCACTGGAAGGTGCTGCCACCTTCATTTTCGTATCATGCGCACATGGGCAGCAGGTTGCGCAGTTTCTCTGGCATTGTTTTCAGTTTGTGCTGTTAAGACAGATGGTCAAAGGTAGATCAAATCACCCGCCTTTACGGTAAACAAGTTAGTAATGCGGTGAAATACCTTAATAATACCGTGAAATACCTTAATAATACCGTGAAATACGTTAATAAGGCGGGGAAATACGTTAATAATGCGGTGAAATATGTTAATAATATGGTGAAATATGTTAATAATGGGGTGAAATACGTTAATAATACGGTGAAATACGTTAATAATATGGTGAAATATGTTAATAATATGGTGAAATATGTTAATAATATGGTGAAATATGTTAATAATGCGGCGAAATACGTTAATAATACGGTGAAATACGTTAATAATGGGGTGAAATACGTTAATAAAACGGTGAAATACGTTAATAATACAGTGAAATACATTAATAATACCGTGAAATACGTTAATAATATGGTGAAATATGTAAATAATGTGGTGAAATACGTTAATAATATGGTGAAATACGTTAATAATGCGGCGAAATACATTAATAATGCGGCAAAAGACATTAATAATACGGTGAAATACGTTAATAATATGGTGAAATACGTTAATAATACGGTGAAATACGTTAATAATATGGTGAAATACATTAATAATACGGTGAAATACTTTAATAATATGATGAAATACGTTTGTAATACGGTGAATTCACGCAGTAAGTACAATGGATATTGACATAATTACAAAACGTTTAGACGGCGATTACGTTATGTTTACGAATGACACTGTAGCAATAAAGACATTTGTGTAATTTGATTCACTGTGTTATGCGTTAAAATTATTTTCACCCACTGAAGGCTGAGAATTTTCACCTCAGTCTGAACGAATGGCTAGTGCCGTTACATATAGTTTTGCTTATTATACGATTACTAGTATTAATTTCATTATAAAAAACAACAGGAAAGGAAAACGTAACTGTGTATCAGAGTTTACAATAGTTTTGGCAGCTGCTTCCCCATTATTACTCCTTTGTTTACTGAAAACTGTGAGAAATTAAGGCATAAAGCGCGAAGCACACCAGTAACCGAACTAGGACACTTCCGCTAATGCGCATGTGCTAAATTTCCAGAAAAAGAGTGACTTATATGAGAGCCCAAATAGGGCACTGGTGATTTCCTGCCGAGAATAATGACACAACTAACATAAAACTAAATTTGTTTTAGAAAAAAAGTAACTTTGCAATAGTGATGAATAGTTTTTAACGATTTACGAATGTATTTTTACAACAATATCATCATTATTATAGCTCCATTAATATCATCATAACATTAAACTAAGTACTTAGTATTTCAAAGTGTGAAACTATGTAGGGCACATAGATCGCTAGCTCGTTTGATTAGTAGAAAACAATTATTTGTCCAACACGTAATGAAACAGATTACCAGTCTCTGAAGCGAGAAAAAATAAAAAATGATATACCTTAAGCAATGTTGGAATCGCCTAAAAAGCAGGCTTATTTGACTTTTAAAAAGGTTAATATCGGAACCAAGTCTAATACTGGCCGGTCTACTAGTTCAGAATAAGATTATTTTATCACATGTATAATTAATAAATTATTCAAAGTGTATCGACATTTTCAATTATTATTAATAAATAAACAAGGGCAACGGACGCCGCTGTTACGGTTAACCACTCAGTTCGTGACATGACCCTAGTGTCCTACTTGGGCAGCCCATGGACACCAATTGTTCTACTTCGGTAAGTGTCCCACTCCGCTCCCAACATAATGTACACTTCTACTTTTTAGTAAATACGTTGTACTGCGGGCATCTTACTTGTCCACCCTAAAAACCGAGATATTACCTCTTGCTGAAGATTTAAAGTCAAAAAATTTTAGCGTTTTGAAGAAACTACAAAACAAGAAAAGTATCACAATGAGACATTTACAAACTTTCATAACAAATGTAGAGATAATCTCATCTCCCCTTATCTAAGATGGCGGCGATCACAGCTAATAACTATGGTCGTCATGCTATTCCAAACCTTTTTGACGACCTCTACGTTAGCAACAGGGCAAGATAATAACAATAATAGATATAAATAATGATATCAGAAATTAAAATGTAGCTAATAGGGTAAACATAACAATCATATTTTAGTTTACGGCAGTTTTAGCTATTTGTATGTACAATATGTATAGGTTGCCCAACAACTGCTATTTAACAGGCTTTTGCTTCATACTTGCGAAACGCTTTGAGACTTTGTAAAAGTATAGAAACATCTTTTGTCATTTTTGCGGAAGATCTATCGGTTAATAAAGGATGGCGCACCCTTTTTTAGCCTTTAGCTTTTAGAACTGATCTCATTAAAATAATTTGCAATTTTCAGTAAAATCTTGATCAAATTAATTAAGAAAAAGTTTAATTACAATGATTGGAAAGCAAACACAATTAAATTGAAATAGAACAGTCTGACAAGTGTGCTAGAAATATAAGAACAAGCTGACAAGTGTGTATGCTTAAGCTGCTAATGAATTGGGAGGGGGTAATCAGAACAGTTATTAAATTGAACATGCGAACCTAAGAACGAAATTTGCAAAGTTTATTTCATTCTCAAATCTGTCTACATTTATTGAGAGTTACAGTAATTAATTTGTTACAGTGTCATTATGACTTATCCCGGGGAGTGAACATGCAAACCTCAGAAAGAAATTTGCATTGTTAATTTCATTCTCAAATCTTACAGTTATTCACAAACTCACAAATATACAGAAACACCTTGTTCTATGCTGGCAAGCAAACAAAACATCTATTTTACAAAAATATTTTACATAACAAAATAACTACACAAACAACTGAAAGCTACTCTCGGATAAATAGATCTTCCTTAACGATTTCGAAACTTTCCGGATTAATATTTGACAGCTTGGGAGAGATTAGTACGGTGCTGATGCAGAAACCCTTTCCACAACAACAGGAACACTCCTTGCAAACGCAAAATCTCAAAACTGTGGATCACTTCATTTTATCACAAATTGTTTGAATTTGTTATAATTTCTCGTGTTTGTATTTTTCAAAGACCCAAAGTTGCCGTGGATTAGT
Source organism: Tubiluchus corallicola (assembly GCA_030141605.1). Lineage (NCBI taxonomy): Eukaryota > Metazoa > Priapulida > Priapulimorpha > Priapulimorphida > Tubiluchidae > Tubiluchus > Tubiluchus corallicola. The sequence continues at coordinate 62,148 of JAQGDQ010000636.1, read as the reverse complement.
TTGATCACAGTTCTCCATACTGACATGTTTGTGGTTTGTCTTCATCTCCATGCACTTTCCACTCAACTCGTGGCGGATTGTATTTGCCTGCAATCAATAATAATTGTGACAGACAAAGATGTTCTCAACTCTTTCAGGACTGTAAAACTTTGCTGTATTTTGCATGGCTTCATGAAAAACTGCTCTCACTCAGCAGCTGTTACATAATATTGATAATTTTTCTATGTTTTGTTTTTGACGAAAAAATTGAAATGAGCTTTCTATCAATAGCTGCAGTGTTTGCACTGTAACAATGTGCAGTACACTTGTGTGAAATCGGCTAATGCAGAAAATTTCAGCTATCCAGACACAATTAACACTCTGATCAAGTCTACCCTACTTTTAATGAGAAATTCGTTCAAGAGATGAAACGACCTTAATTTGTCCTTGGCTGGTTGTTTGGTTTTTTTCTGAAACAACAGAACACTGCACAGCTTGGGCTGTAGCAAGCAGGTGATCAATAAAATAGTGTGTACGGTCATGCAAGTGCACACCAGACTAAGCTACTCAATAGGATAAGTTAGAGAGCCTGAAAATGACATGTTTCTCCTAATTTTATCCAATTAAATCACTTATAAATGTTGAAACAAATATCTTAATTGGATAACTGTTATTCTCCCGAACAGAACAGTACAAAATTTCCATCGTTTAGTCATTTTTGTGCTCACACAGTAGCAGAAAAGTCATAGTTCTAATAAGGCCCATTTTGAGTAACATGGTCTTGAAGGAGTTGGTGAGTAATTAGCACTCACTAATAAAGAGTAAATGAATCAACCAAAGATGGCGCTGCGATGATAAATCATTGAAATAATAATTATTATAACAATTAAATAAAGCAAAAATCAGTAGACGGTTTACAAACATATTCAGAAACTCACATTGGGATCATACTTCCACAATTGGTTTCCTTTTTGGCCGTGACATGGGTAAATTATAACATCTTTGCCTGCAAAATCCAAACAAGCATCGTCTCTACGAATTTCTCCATCTTTTGTCAAATGCCACAACTATAACAAAAGTGATGCACATGTTATAAAAATATTTATTTGATTCCTGAGAAAGAAGCAGCATCTTTTGTCTGTGAATGTTTAATATTGTCTGCTTCTCAAAACCAGTTTAAACAATAGCAGACATCTATCCTGGAATAGCAACAAAACTGCACACAGGTTGGTCTTTAGCAATCGATTAATTGGTGTGTACGATCACGCAAGTGTACACCTTACTAAGCTAATCAATATAATAACTTGGAGTGCTTAAGTTTTTATTCTTAATTTTATCCCAGTAATGCACTTAAAAGCATTTAAACAAATCACATGATTGGACTGCCCTGCTCTCCATTGTGCCTTAAAAGAGGTTCTGAGGTAGTTACATGAATAAAAATAATTATTAGGAAGTCGAGAAATTGTCCCATGCACCAAATTATCATCTTTTCTTTGCCTGCAGTTCTAATTGTTTGCGCTCAACTTCACTAAGACATACCTGGTTGCCACCTTGCCGATGGCACTGAAAAACTAACACGGGCTTCTGAAAAGAGAGTTGATTAGTAGCACAGTCTAGACACCAGTCTGATCCATCACCTGCATTACGAACCTAGAAACAACAGAACAACATGAAGACACAAGGCGATCAACTAGAAAAACTGCTTCGTGCAAGAGTAGTGAAAAATAGCAACCTATAGTAAAAAGATACTCTAGTTTATACTAAATTTAACTCATATCTTGGTTCGGCGAACAAAAGAGGGGCGAAGTCGGACCGAATATGTTCGTTTTTATCGATAATAAATAAAGACTCATGTTTATTTATGTTTCAAAAATCAGACTCACCTAATTGTTTCAAAGACGTCTAGTATGTGCTGCTCATATGGAAAAATATTTAAAAACTGTCGGCAATTGACTCAAATAGCTCATCACTATTGATTATAATTCTGATGCAGATTAAACCACGTAACATGCTGACATAATGTCATTACACGCTGCTTGGTTACACTGATGTAATGTTGTAAACAAAGTGACGACCCTCTAGCATACTACGATGGTGTCAATAATATACAGGCTTTTAACTATCCAAAATATATCCGATTTTGCCGATATCTGTAAAAGCGAGGTCCAGCAAACTAAGGTGTGTGCTACTACTATGTAAAAGATGATCAATTTTCATTTTAAATTTATTTCCCATGGAATTTTTTAACTTTTAAATGACTACTCTGAGGCGAGTAAAACCAGACAGCTTTTATATAGATCGTATATTTTTCTAATATTTCAGGGAAAACCAGATCACACATGTAGCCTTTTGTAATTTCTCTCAAAAGGTTCAGAGCAGAGAATCCAAAAAAGGTCAAAAGTCATGTTGCTTACCTCACCTGATGCCACAGAATCACCAGGTATAAACTGTTCTGGATAAACATTTCTCAAAAACCAATCAAAGGTCTTACATTTTAGATCCTTGCGCAGTTGTTTCCGTGACGACACGTCACCATAGTCACCCTGTGAAACAGAGAATGTTCATCAGTGAGCTTGAAGCTTTTTAAGGTTTACTGTTAAAAGTGATTGTGATGTGATTCACAAGAATGGGTTTTGAGAGAAGCCCCACTACCGCACACTGGGGCCCACTTCCGCACACTGGAGCCGAGGACTATGATGAATTAAGAAGAGTCTAATGTGCACAAAGTTTCTTGATACCATAAAAGCAGTGATACCATTCAGTCTGATGTCATACATCTATCGATTCTTTGTTTATTTGTTTTGTAATTTTAGTTTATCGTCTGTTTTAGAAGGTACATGCACAAACAGTTTGTCAGCGCTGGAACTGTATAAATGCTGCTATGAGCCTTTTCACAGTTCCAGCGTTTGATGGTGATCGTGAAAAGGTCAAAGTTTAAGCGCACCAGACAACATATTTGTGTGCACTTGACAATTCAGGCTGTTGTAATAGTAACAGTTTTAACAGCTAGCTAGAACCTTAACTAGTTCATTTTCTCTTGTTTACAAGCAAGATCCTGCTAGTAAATCACTCTACACGCTGCATAATCACGTAAAACAATTGATGTTATGGACGGATTTGCTTTAACCACACGTCACGTCACGGTTGTGGTTAAGACTCGTTACTGTGGCACACTTAACCTGTGACCTGCAGCAAATTCCCGTGCGCACAACGAAACTATAAAATGCCCTGTTACTTCAAAACTTCAAAATACTAATTCGCAACACAACTATGCATACAGGTCGCTTACTAGGTCCTTATTGATTCGTTCAAAGAAATATGTCTTGTACTCATCCAACCAGACTTCTGCTAGCCGTACAGAATTCTTCTTCAGAACATTGATATCCGTTCTCCATTTATAAGGGCCGCGTTTTCGGAAGATATGTCCCACGTGAGAACATGGAATAATCTCTAGACTGCCACCACACATCCACGTCTATAAATAAACAAAATTATACTTATTAACTTCTTCAGGACCGCGCCAATCAAAATAAGTCCGCACCAAAATGAGACCGCACAAATTAAAATTGCTCTTAAGACATGCGACTTTTCTGCTACTGCATGAGCACAGACATAACCAAATGATGACAAATCGGATATCGTTTTAATCTGGAGAATCACGGCTACCCAATAATGCTATTTGTTTAAGCATTTATAAGTGATTTAATTGGATGAAATTAAGAGAAACACGTTCTTTTCAGGAACTCAAACTTAGCCTATTTAGTAGCTTAGCGTTGTGTACACTTGCGTGATCGTACACCCTATTGAACGCCTAGTTGCTACAGCCTAAAGAAACCATCTGCCAGGAAAAACCAACCGATCAGCCAAGCACAAATTAAGGTCGTTCGTCTTTCAACAGGAATTTCATCTTGAAATAAAAGTGGACTTGGGGCCAAAGTGTATCAGTGTGTTGTGTCTGGATAGTTGAATTTTTTTGGGTTAGCCAATTTTAGACAAGTGTCACTGTACATTGTTACAGTGCAAACACGGCAGTCGCTGAAAGCTTTTTTCAACTTTTCCATGAAAAATCAATTTTCTATATATCTAACGTCAACAAATGCACTTTGTATTTAACTTTGCATGAAAAAGTATTATGTGGGAAGTAGAAAATTACAAATATTATCAAATATAAAGTAATCACTGCTTAGTGACAGCAGTTTTTCTTAAACCCATGCAAAAAGCAGATGGTCCTTAAGGAGTTAACCTGCTTGCATGATTAAACTGAAACACAAATAAAAGTAATGGACGAAGGAATATATATATAATCGTCGTTTAAACGTGAAATTATAATAATTATCATATTTATAATATTCTCCATTACAGGCACTTAAAAGCATTTATAGTCAAAACACCACAATTTTTTAAATCAGGTTTAACGTTTCGGCAGAGTTACTGCTGTCATCATCAATGGTAACATTTTTTTACAGCAGTCAAAGAGGTAACAGTCTATTTATTCATTACCTATATATATATATATATATATGGTTTTTGTTAAATGTATAACTAGTGCATAATGTTCTATACCGCAGGCTCTGCCTTCATAAACTTGTGAAAAAAATTTTCTACGTTATTATAATTATATAATGTAAAATCATATTTATTAGGAAAATTAAACTTTCGTAGTTACCTTAAAAGAGAGCTCTAAATTTTCCCCTCCCCATATATCAAATCCAGGATCATAAGTACCTATCCTTTCAAACCAGGCTCGATCAATCGAAAACAGTCCCCCAGCCATAGTAGGTGATCTAAAAAAAACCAATCAATTACAATTCAATACAATTGAAATAAACTGCAAATTTGGTTAAAGGAAAAGTCAAGCCATCCAAGACTTTTATATTTCAATGTTTGAATAAAATGGTGGAAAGATTCAGCAATAAAAATGCAATAAGCGCCTCGTTTAGTTAACATTTATCTCTATAACTATAAAAACTAAAAAATACCCACTGAAGAGGATCGACCTCACTTTTCCTACGATTTTTCTCCCGAGGAGGTGGAGCATGCCAGTTAAACTGCAGGCCCCAGTCAAAACCGCCCACAGCAATGGACGAAGCAGGACCATAGTGATACTCCAAAGTGTTATCATTAATGGCGTCTATGACTGGAGTCACGACTGTAGAAGAGTTTCTGGCTATTCTGTCAAGCAGAGGTGTCAGCCAACCTGCCAGAGAAAGTACAGTAAGTCTTCGCTTAATGGCTCCCCGTTTGGCAAAGTTTCGTTTTAATGACACCAATCATTTGACACCTTTGACTCACATAACGCCACCCGTTTTGCTTTAACAACAACTTTGCTCAAGGCAAATTTCTATTTGACCAACAAAATTTTAAACTAAATTAATGGATTAAAACAGCTCATACTGTGCCATTCTCTTATAAAAATGCACTGGTAATGTAAACAGTGCATTTATTATACGTATTTTTGCTTTCCGACTGACTATATAATATAATAATAATAATAATCTTTATTTAAAGTCGGCTTTTGGGTCAACAATTAACATTAGCTCAAAGAGCTATTATCGCCGACTGTAAATAACAACCTACAACTACATAACAGAGACTATTATTACCCCAGTTTTACCCTAAATACCACGCGTCAGGCATGGCAACAGCAGGCACCATTTTTAAAGTCATTGGTATGACCCGGCCGCTGGTTCGAACAAATGACCTCCCAGACGGAAAGCAGACACATTACCACTAGACTAAGCCATCTGGTCCAAAACTACTAACACTACTATCGTATTACAGTGGCCGCCGCTTATTGTGGATACCTCGGGCCAGCAGTGTATGTCCATATTAAGCGGCTGTCCATATTAAGCGAAGTGACCCATGAAGACCCTTCCCCTTCATTAAAAAAGGCAAAAAACTGTCTGTATCAACTCGTCTCCTGTTTTATTGAAAAAAAGAAGTCAGACGAGTTTGTTTGGCAGGAAACTTTTCTCTCAACCTTGAACGGAAGGAAGTTATCACAGTTTCGACGCTCTCAAGGCCACGGCAAACGACGAACTAACTGATGCAATGACTCACACAGGCAGCAGAGCGGGAAGCTCTTTTCAATCACGCACGGCTGGTTCACGTGCCAAGAATGTTCGCTGTCCATATTAAGCGGCGGTTGTCCATATTAACCGGCGGATTTTATTAGGGGAAAATTCCGTCCCTCGCGAGTTGTCCACAATAACCGGCTGTCCACAATAACCGTGTCCATAATAAGCGGCGGCCACTGTACTAACAGTTTGTATCAACTGTCAAATGACCTGTCAATGAATTTTGCCTGTAACCTATTGCTTTAGCTGCTAACCAGATTCAGTATGTAGGAGAAACTCCCAAGGTCGTCAAAAGGTTTGATTTTGACTCTGCAATGTTTATTATGGCCGGGCTTAACCGTTAACGAAAGAGAAACCGCTACAGCTAGGTATTGGTAAGAAAAATATAGGCCTAATGGCGAAAAAATGAATTTGCTGCAGGTCAAAGGTTAAGTATGCCACAGTAACGAGTCTTAATCACAACCGACACACGACGTTCGGATAAAGCAAAGTTGTGTGCAGCATCTGTTCAGTAACTTATGTTGTTTTATGTGGATTATTTTATTATGCATTCGTCCGTGTGTAGAGTGATTTACTAACAGCATCCTTCTTGGAAACAAGAAAAATGAATTAGGTAAGGTTCTAGCTAGCTGTTAAAACTGTTACTATTACAACAGTTTGGGCTGTGAGGCGTTACCAAGTTGTCATCATTGTCTGGCACACTTAACCTTTAACCTTCTCACAATCATCATCAGTCCCTGGAACTGTGAAAGACTTAATGATGGTATTTTCAACTCTGATGTAATTTTCAACTGTTGCTACCAGTCGTTGTGTGCAAAGTTGAGTATTACACTTGCTGTTCACAAATGAGTTGTATATGTTTATAACACCTTACATTACATGTTTACATTACATTACGTACGTTACATTGCATGTTTACGTTACGTTACATACGTTACATTACATTACATGTACACACCTTCACAGCATTCACAATGACTATCAAGGTATGTCAATACGGTCGCTTTAGCATGTGCTGCACCGAGTAAGCGGGCTCTAATAAGACCTTCTCTTCTCTTCGCTCGCACAATCCTCACCTTCCCCAGAGCTGCCACGTATTCCTCTAATGGCTTTTTTAAGTGATCTGGCAAAAATGGTAACATTGTTATTGAAATTTCAGTATGTGTGTAGAGATTGGTTCAGACGTGGTGTCAGTATAACGTGTATATAGTTATTGTTCTAACTAAAATATTGTTGTGGCATTAGAGTAACAAAGTTACAGTTCATCTAAATACAGAGTTGATAGATATTTGACGTTAATTATCATATAGTCAGTCAAAATTTCTTTTTTCTACATCTCCCAATTTTTCTATTTCTCCTTATATCCACTAATCTGCTAATCATAATTTTTGGCCAATGTTCATCTCTTGAATCAAGCTTGGTTTTAGGGGGATTTGTGACTCAGTGAATTGTTGTAACTTTCTTAAAATTATCTACAGTGTTAAATTCTAATTAAATAATCGTTAAATTTAATATTTACATTATCTATGGTGTAACGATGACTCTATTATGTGCTCACACTGTTTAAGAAATGACTTGTCATAAAATGCCCATATTAAATTGATCTTAGAGGAAAATTATGTAATAGCATCAACGAATTTTTCCTCAGAGTGATGCTGATAAATTTTTATTCCTGATAGAAAGCAATAATTTACAAATAATTAAGGCATTTATTGATTATGTTGAAAAAGCGTTTTCTAAACATGACGGACAATATACTATGTAATGTTCATACTATTGAAAATGAGGCTTAATGAATGACAATTTATTTTAAATACTAATTAATAATCTTTTCTATTTAATCTATTTAATCTAATCTATTTAAATAACTAAAATAACTAGCAAGAAGTTTTAATAATATTTGTTTTATTAATAACTATTTTGTTTGTACATACTGTCATTATATTTCTGTATAAATTGTACAAATTTCTTGGTTTTCAATTCAAAATTCAAATTGCATGTGTGTTTTTTTCTTGTGTCTATTTTTGACATTAATAAATATCTCTGTATCTAACTATCTATGTGTTGTGTGGAATAATCGAATCTAAAGTCTTAAAATGAATTAATTATGAACTTCTTCTCTTTGTTTGAATATCATAATAGCAAAAAAATCAGTAGTTACCCATGTCAGAGAAGTCATCCACTAAAACAATCTCCTTTACCAGTTTCGCAGGTGAACGGTCAAGCACCGAGTGGACCGTACGTAGAAGTGTAGACCAGGCTTCATTGTGGAAACATATAATCACACTGGTATCAGGAAGTTGAGAAATTGGCAGGTATGTCTGCTTTGAACACCTGAAAATGAAAATACTCGCTTACCTTTAGAATCTGAATTTATAAGCAGGTAAATTTACCTGTATTTATGACACACATTTACCTGTAGTACCACAGTATACTAAAAAAAAAATGTTTCAAAAAGAGACTTGTTTTGTGTCTTGATAAAAACAAGATAACAAAAACTAGTAAGAAAACGTAATGAATCACTCAAATTTTAACCAAGTCAATGGTTTTAATCAAGACCCTGCTATCTAATGTTCTATTAACCATGTCGAGAAAAAATTTGAAAAAGAAAAATTTAACAAAAGTTATGAAAATCTTAGATATAACAAAACTGAAAACTTTTGTTATAGTTTACGAAAATGCAAAACATGCCCATACTTTGATTATTTTTTATCTAAACAATATCTTGCAGTGGCAGTTTAATTTTTAAAGATTTTTTAGATTTTAAAAAACTAGATAAATTGCGAACATTAATGACACTTACTGAGGATCACGGACATCTGGAAGATGACGGTGAAGTGAGATTATATCACTTGCATATTGGTTAAAAGCATTTTTCTTCTGACCATCGTCCACTTTTACCTTCTCTTCTTCATTGAGATTATCCAACTTAACAGCCCTTCCCATTTCACCTGGTGCGTTAGGGTCATACCTATTAGCGCAAGTGAAAGATTGATGTTTTTTTAGCTTCGTAACTGTTTCTGTATAAACACATTTATTTTCCATCATCTTTGGTATACAAAGCAATTGTCATTATTAAATCACATTTATTTACAAAATAAAATATTACAAAAACCTCCATTTGCAAAGTAAGACTAATACATATGTGCACTAATACATGTAAAAATACACTACATATTCAAATTAAATACATATATGTAAACACACGCACATCAGGGGTGGATACAAGCTTTAGGAAAGGGGTGTGCACAACGAATAAGCAGCTAGAGGCCTGTCTAACAAAACAATAACAAAAATTTTCAAACTACAACAAAATTGCCTAGTCAGAGATCATCATAGCTGACTTAATTACTACATACAGCATAGAATGTTTCACCAATGAAAACAGGGTGTCATGTGGCTTAGCAGATTCATAAGTTTGAGAGAAACAGTGACGTTTCTCTAAATGTCGATTGTTTTATTGTGAAAACCTGTAGTTCTGTATCTTTCATGATCTTTGCATGTTTTAATGTTGTGCCACTGAATAGAATGTAAAATGGAAGACAAGTGCAAAAACTTACGGTTCATCCCTCGGAATGATTTTGTAAACTTGCTGCTTTCCATGCAAATCTTTCTCTTCACCATCTATTCCGTTTTCTTTTACTATTTCTTCTACGTGTTTAACTTTAGGTTTAGATGCAAATGCATTGCCTTTATTTACATTATTGGTACTGTCACTAGCTGGACCTCGAGGCCCACTAGGGTCCATATGTCTTTGTGCAATCTCTTGGGCAGCAGGCCCGTGAGGTAAATTATGGTTCGAAAATTCAGTTTGATTAGTCTTTTTGGGATGGTGTAATGTATCTATTAGATTAGCGGGTTTGGAAGCTTTTTGAAAAATTCCTCCGGATTGGCCACCAGGAAACATCAGGAAAGAGTCTTCGCGTTTGAAACGATCAGGTTTTATCCAGTCGTAGTGCACGAGTGTTAGAACAAAGAAGAACCATATTGCAGGGACCAGGATTATTGCTCTAGATATAAGAGACTGTTTCCTGAAGATCCACATTTCAACTCATACCTATCATACCACGCCAAACTGCCAGAGGTTCAGTGCTTACCACATACAGAGTTTTGGTAGGTCACGATTTCCGAGCAACAAGCTTAAAGTTTGCACCCTGAGAGAGGAAAATATAAACAGAAGAGATTTATAGCAAACACTCACTGCTTTTTGAATTTTGAATCATACCACCAGTAATGTGTTGCAGGACAAAAACTTTCTGTTGTGTCTAACGCAGTAAAAATGAAGATAAAAAACAAAGTTAAATGTGAATATTTAAGGTTAGTTAATTTTAGTGACTAGCGAGTTCAAAACTTCAAATTCTTCTTAAAATAAAAACAGTCTGCTTTGCTGCTTATAATGACTAGTAGTACGGGAAACCTTGACATCTGCAGCACGACTACAAGTGTATGGCTTACAACTTGTCGCCGCGCATCGTGATATCAATGGCTAAGGTCTGATTTTGATTTGTTCCGGATGCATTGTATTTTTACCTCACATACCCAGTTTGGGGTGTTTGTTATTGGAACATTTAATTAATTATTGTCATAAATAATTGCATGTATCCTAAGGGTTTGGAGTTAAATGAGTTACAAATTACACTTGTTCATGCAAAATGATTTTTATTAATGACCAAATTATTAATAAATGAAGTCCACTGCTGAAAATAAAACCATTGAAGTATTATACTATGAAATGAAAGACACTTTGACTATCATAATTATTGCGAAGCCATGTAAAAGACACAACCCAATAAGCCGTTTCATAGTTTTGCTGTATGCAAAGATACTATAGGTCAAAAATTAAGCGTACCACATCAATACGTCTCAACTATAGCCGCCAGGTTACATGTAGACAAAGCAAAGCTGTTTACCGCATCATTTAGTAACTTTAGTTTTTCACGTGAAATTTACTGACCGTATATACTTATGTACAAGTCGAATTTTTGGGAGGCAACTTATACTTACGATCTGTTTTTGGGAGATGTCGTTAAAGAGTCGTCTACGATACAAATATGTAGAGAAATAATCCTTCATTATACGTTGGACTAAATAAACACTAATACTGTGATACTTCACATCAGAGAATGTTCGCATCTTGACATTACGCGAAATTAAATGAAATTTACGTATTACCGGTAAATAAACTAGCGACAGAGCATCCGATGAGAACATGGAAATTGCCAATGATGTTACTGAATAAAACGGTGACGTTTCAGGTATAGGCTTTTAGTCTTAATTGAGAAATTAGCGAGTGAAATGCTACGACGGATCCGTGATAACCTAGAGTTAAAGGCATTACAAGCAATTATGCGCGATGAAAAGCCAGGCTGTATTATCATGGATTGCATTGAGGGCCCTCAACATGAATATATATACCACGGGTAGGTATAATACACTCGGCATAGGCACTTGCACATATTTTACACACGAACACAATAGGCTATTAATCATTTACTCTGAAATATTGTAATATTTTATGGTCGACTTGTGCACAGGTCATATATAAAATGGTGCATTTTTTGGTCTTAAATAGCACATCGAACTGCACATAAGCGTTGTGGAGATCTAGAATATTCGTTAGTATAGTAGAACAATCTTCTTGCCTTGTAGAAGTTTCGAGAACTTTCTAGATTGTTCGGCTGAGCTGGCCGCTCGAGTTTATTCTCGTATTCTCAGATACACTTTCTAGCTTTCATATATCTAGATTATCACTTGACTGTGTATATTTCGCATTCCTTCATACTTTTCTGTTGTAGAATTCTCGCATAATAAACTAGCTTAATTTAACGACGTTTTCTGGTTTTCTCTATAAGTCGTCCGAGAGAAACAAAACACAACAATAATGTTGTCTTTGTAAATATGTAATTCTATGTAAATATCTATCTACAAATTCTACAAATTCTATCTAAAAATTTGTAAATATGTTGTCTTCTATGTAAATATATACGATGCATTAGACTGTTATTAGAAAGATTTTGCTTGGAAACAAGGTAGCATTGTTACTATTAATATTACAAGAATTATTATTTTCAACAGTTGATTTGAATATTGTCTTACAGTACTTCTTATAATATATAATTATATAAATGTACTGCATGCAATTTAGTCAAGAATTTCTGTTGCTGCAGTTGAAGAATTTAAACAGGTATAAAAGTCCAAATTCAAAATTAACAGTCACACCTTTCTAAGCACAATCTTGTGCCAATTAAATACCTGTCATTACATCCATGGCATCTTCCACAATAAAAATTTAAGAACATCATCTTGGTGACGTATTCAGTAACGTGGGAGACGGATTCAAGGCAGTGGTTTGAAACAGAGAATTGTATCTGTATCTCTTCTACTAGCTGTCAGAACAACTCTTAATTACAAAAATGTAATTCCTTCTTTTTCATATCCACAGAAATTGTAATACTGTTAACTTCCATATCAAAATCAGGACTCAAAACAACAGTAAGTAAGTAAAAAATTTATTTGTCTCTGAATGTTACAAAATGAACATAAACAAAAGGTAAAAACAAAAATAAAGACGGAAAAGAGACGGGGTCGCGAAAAGACCAAGGGTCACCAAGTCAACCACCACTATCCAAACTGAAGAAAATTAAGTGACCTGTCAAGTAAGGTATGAACAAATGAAAATAATCAGCAACTTAATAAAATAAAAATAAATGAGTTTGAATTTAGAAACAATAAATAAGTTTGGCTATGAGGAGGCAAACTTTAAATTAGCAAACAAAATGGAAAATTTAAACTCATCAAAAACAAAACTAATAATTACAAGTAAATCAAGAACTTAACCCAATATAAGAAGCAAAACAATGAAGCAATGTCAAGTCATGAGTAAATCGAAATTAAATCGAAACAATAGTTATATCAAAAGCTGATGAAATCAAGTGCCTAGTGAATATGTATGAAGATAATCTTAGCCTGAGACTTAGGCTAAGTCTTAGTTCTATTTGTTCTATGTGAAAAAAACGAAACTTAGTCGTACGCTCTTGCATGCTTGGTTTGTTTGCATGTTTGTATAATGTACCAGTGCAAAGCAGCATAAAATTTTTATAAAACTTGCAGTATTAATTTTGCAGTGGCTAAAGATAAACAAGAAATGAAATGTAAATTGTACATATATTAAATAAAATTATTTTAATTAAAAAATTAAAAAGTTTCGTTCCATGCCATAACATTGTAGTTTTGCATCAATAATCATAATTATAATAAATTACTATTATTGTATTTTAAGATGTTCCAACCGCTGGGAAAAAACGTAACATGTTATATATTATCATGCACAGTAGTACTACAATAAATCATTTTTGAAAAGACTTTGATTTTTCAACCATAACAACCTTTGCCTAGCTGAATTTACTGAAGTAAGAAGCGATGTTGATCACTTCATTTTATCACAAATTATTAGAGTTTGCTATAATTTCTCGTGTTTGTAGTTTTCAAAAACCCAAAGCTGCCGTGGATTAGTTTGATCGCAATTCTCCATACTGACATGTTTGTGGTCTTTCGTCATCTCCATACACTTTCCACTCAACTCATGGCGGATTGTATTTGCCTGCAAGCAATAATAATGGTGACTCACAAAGACGTTCTCAACTCCTTCAGGACAGTAAGAGTTTGTTGATTCTGAGTTTATGAAAAACTGCTCTCACTAAGCAGCTGTTACATAATAGATTACAAATATAATTTTTGTAGGTTTCTGCACCTCACACAATGGATTTTCATGCAAAATTATACGTGAAATGTGTTTACTTACCTTAGGCAAACCAAAAATCGATTTTTGATGAAAAAAATTGAAAAAAAGCTTTCAGTGACTGTAACATTTGTACTGTAACTGTATCACTTGTGTGAAATCGGCTAATGTAGAAAATTTTAACTATTTAGATGCAGCAAACTGATGCAATTCGTCCTCAAGCCTGCCCTACTTTAAAAAATGAAACGACCTTAATTTGTCCTTCACTGTTTGTTTGGTTTTGTTTTGGAAAAGCAGCAGAATACTGCACAGCTTGGGCTATAGCAAGCAGGTGTGCTATAGTGTGTACGATCACGCAAGTGTACACCAGACTAAGCTACTCAATACGATAAGTTGGAGAGTCTGAAAAGGGCGTGTATCTCTTAATTTTATCCAATTAAATCACTGATAAATGTTTAAAAAAACCACATGATTGGATAAACCAAGATTAACAGTACCTAATTTATAATCATTTAGTCATTTTTGTGCTGACACAGTAGCAGAAAAGTCACAGTTCTTACAAGGCCCATTTGAGTGACGTGATCCTGAAGGAGTTGGTGAGTAATTAGCAATCACCAATAAGAGTAAATGAATTAATTCCAGCCTGCTACAGTAACTTGAGTGGTAACTTAGTAACAGGGTTGTAAGCATTCTCCAGTTTTCAAGAACAGGTTCCATTTTGAGTTTTAGGAAGCCTTTCCACCTTCCTAGTTCTTCTGCAAATAAAGGAACTAGCTTCGGCTCTAGTTTCCTCCATGACAAGAAAAACCAAGCCAAGTTCTTAGTTCTTGTGACATTTTTTTAGAAAAAGCAACTGCAGTTGCAGTTCAAGTTCCTTTGCACCAAAAATAACTTATTTATTTCAGTTCTCATCATTGGCTAAATTTCGATAGTGTTGCCTTGTCTAGATTTTAACAGTGTTGCCTTGTCTAGATTGTGACAGTGTTGCCTAACTAAATACGTGTACAAATATATTGCTCAATGTCGGTAGTGAAAATGACACTCACCACAAAAATATTATAATATCTAATCTTATTTAGTAATTTTTTCTACGGACCAGTTTGAAAACTACCAGATAGCAGAAGATATAAATGTTCAAGACGGCAAGTTTTTGAGGGAAATAAATTATTCATGGACTCACTGCATTTTTCTGTTACAGGAGGCTTAAGAAAATGTCTCCAAATCATCAGCCAAAGATGGCGACACAATGATAAATCATTAAAATAAAAACTTTTATAACAATCGAGTGAAACAAAAATCAGTAACGAGTTTACAAACATATTCAGAAACTTACATTGGGATCATACTTCCATACTTGGTTTCCTTTTTGGCCGTGACATGGGTAAATTATAACATCTTTGCCTGCAACATCCAAACAAGCATCGTCTCTACGAATTTCTCCATCTTTTGTCAAAAACCACAACTATAATAAAAGTGTTGCATAAATGGGAAATCTACATTAACTACGACATTGTGATTAATTTCATCATCATTATATTTTACAATTGTATATAAAAATTAGCTTAAAAAAATTGCTAAAACACATTTTTGTTAATACAGACACCCAATTAGCAATTACTTGTGTACGGTGACATAAATTAGCTGCTCTGCTTTGCTTTTACGTTTCTTCTGTTATATAATCATATTCACATTATTTTTTCTTGCCAAGAATTTTATAATCAACTGTGCATTATTATCATTTTATTTATTCGTAACTAATTATTGTGATACTTATTCATCATCTTCATTTGTCATTATTCTTTTTTTCACTTATGCTATTGCTGTTATGTTTGTTTTTATATTTTTCTTTTTGTTATTGCTCTATTTTGATTATTTTATTTGAGTAATTAACAATAATTGCATCCAGTGTCATCAATTCTTTTCTCTGCTATTACAATATTAAATTATAAGGGGTGAGTGACTAGATGACCTATGGTTTTTCCTCGCCCCATCTCCATGGATAAAGTTATTTTTTTGTAAAATTGAAATTTGTGACACATTTGGAGAAAATAAATGTCTATGTCTATCTCTATGTGTCTATGCAGAATGTTCATTACATACATCATATACCACAAGCACATTTTTACGCCACCTGATGCATATAATGAACATTACACATACCAGGGGGCGTAAAAAATGTTCCAAAGTTTAGATCATGACATTATCAGAAGAAAATGTTTAAATCGCATGAAGATTGTCACACTGACGTTTATAATACATTTGTGTATAACAAGAAACATTTTCAGTCATTCCTTTAGAATTCTTAAATATACAGAAGCTTTTAAATAGCAAGCATTTACAACAAATGCTCGAAGTGACCATTAAAAATAGACAAAAGCATTTCTTCCCATGGCTGACATGTTTCTCATTTCTTTAGTGGGCATTTGGGCGAACCATTCAATAGTTTTTGCCTTGGGTTCCTATACAACAATTGGCTATCCATATATGACATTCCATGTACAGTAGTCCAGAAGATTAAGATTCTTGTTAGTAAATCATTTTTGTTAGTAAATACCTGGTTGCCACCTT
The DNA here is from genome assembly GCA_030141605.1 of Tubiluchus corallicola. Lineage (NCBI taxonomy): Eukaryota > Metazoa > Priapulida > Priapulimorpha > Priapulimorphida > Tubiluchidae > Tubiluchus > Tubiluchus corallicola. Next base: position 45,786 of record JAQGDQ010000636.1, on the reverse strand, counting down.
GCCGATGGCACTGAAACACAATTACGGGCTTGTTATAAATAAAACAAGAGACACAATCCAGACACCATTCTGATCCGTCACCTGCATTACGAACCTAGAAACAACGGAACATGAAGACACAAGGCAGTCTGCTACAAAAAGAGCAAAAATGTTGAACAATAGCAGGACATACTAATAATTTAATTTATGCTAAAAATATCAGTACACTCATATGCTGGTTTGCGGGAGAAAAGGGAGCAGACGTCGATTCGAATTTGCCAATTGTCCATATTTACTGACGCTAAGCTAATAAATGTTATTACAGTAGGTACCGTGTATTAGACTCACGTGGTAATGTTGAAATAATCGCCTAATTGTCTCAAAAACGTCTAGTATGGGCTGCTTCTATGCAAAAGTATATAAAAACTATCGGCAATTGACTCATATAACTCCACATAATTGACTATATTTCTGACTCCATAGCTGATGCTGATTAAAGGAAAACTGGACGACTGTGCAAACATTAGTTCCAGAATAAGGAATGCTCTAAAATATTGAAAACTACAATAGATTTTTTTAAATCAAAGCCTAGATTAAATAATAATTACCTCGGATGCTCAAATTTTGTTAAACTTTCAAAGCTTACGCCCTGCTCAGTGAATCTACTAAGATTGGCAGTGGCCCCTTTTTGTCGCACATGGCTGACAATTATAATAGAAGGTGGTACTGTGATAACCATGATCATGACTACAGTGATAGTTTATGACGTCATAAGACGTAGAGCCCATTTTCGTGACAACCCACATTTAAGCAGTACTGTAACACAAGCACTTATGTGCTTGACGCACAAGGGCAGATGCCTGCCATTGCACCAACTGTGGTTACCTTCTGACGTAAGCTGTTCTCGGTTGCCGTTAATTAACTTTTTAAGCTAATTATTCAAATATAATTATAAGAAACAATTGGTAACTTTTATAGACAAGAGAATGTATATTTTGTACAGTAAACTAAAATGAGATTGAGTGTAAACAATTGTATAGTTTTCGTTTAACCCACTTAATTATGCTGACATACAAGATACACACATGTTGCTTTATGCTGCTTGGTTACGCTGATGTAATGATGTAAACAAAGTGGCGGCCTGCCAACTAGTGGCCAGCTCGCGAAACAACAGACAGTGTCCGTAGTATGTGGGACTTTTTAATTGTCCAGATTTTCTCCGATTTTTCTCATAAAAGTGAAGTTCAGCAAACCTATATATGAGTGTATTACTGTATAGGATAATATACAATAAGCAAACCCCCCAGTAGGTATAACTTAAAATGCTATATTGGGAAATTACGTTTCTTTAATCAAAAAAATGCCATCAAAATGTCATTGGTAGAATTTCCACATTGATATTATTGTAAACAAAATTAGTAAATTTATCTACATTATTAGTTACAATCTAAGATGAGGACACATTTACACTTGAGACTAGCAGAGAATAAAATTGACATGTCATTGCATTTTAGTCGAGGACTAATAACAAGTAAACACACAGTTAGATTTTAATCTGTGTTTATGTTTATTTAAATCACCATTCCAAAGTTCAATATACTGCAATTTTTTACAGGCAATTTTTGTTTATATTCATCATCAAGACGAAACTTATAAAATACTGAAATGGTTTTATTTTGATTTTTAATTCGCAATTTTTTACTAAAAGTGTCGCCATCTACAAGATAGATAGGAAACTACATCACATTTTTAGGTTTTAAATGATTTTTAAAACCAGGTTTTAAAAGACCAGATAATTTTTATATAGATCATACATTTTTCTAATATTTCAGGGATAACCAGATAACGTATGTAGCCTTTTGTAATTTCTCTAAAAGGTGCAAAGCAGAGAATCCAAAAAAGGTCAAAACTCATGTTGCTTACCTCACCTGATGCCACAGAATCACCAGGTATAAACTGTTCTGGATAAACATTTTTCAAAAACCAATCAAAGGTCTTACATTTTAGGTCCTTGCGCAGTTGTTTCCGTGACGACACGTCACCATAGTCACCCTGTGAAACAGAGAACGTTCATCAGTGAGTTTGAAGCTTTTTAAAGGAAGAGAGGATGATTTTCCAGATGCACCTCATTTTTAAGTGTGGTAAAAAGTAAACATGTTAGCACATGTAATACTGCAAGAGCGTTTCTGGTAATTAGATAATTGATTAAAAACTTAATTAATGGCGGGTGAGCCCAACTATTGATAACATCATAAACTAACATAATTTTCAACAGCAAAAACATTCCACGAGCGAATTTGGCCTTTATTTTCATTTGCCATAAGGCATTATCACATACACACATCACAATCTTTCATAACACTGTGCAACCAAGACAAACGTTAGCTTTTTTATTCACAACTCTACACATACACACATCATATTCTTTCATAATACTGTGCAACCAAGACAAATGTTAGCTGTTTTATTCACGACTCTACGCATACACACATCACAATCTTTCATAATACTGTGCAACCCAGACAAATGTTAGCTTTTTTATTCACAACTCTACACATACATCACAATCTTTCATAATACCATGCAACCAAGACAAATGTTAGCTGTTTTATTCACAACTCTATACACATACACACATCATATTTCATTAGTCTTTTTGCTGAAAGTACAACAAGACAAAGCATTTCGGTTTGAATGAACGAATCAAGCTCGAACTGTAACAATTTAGACTATTTATTAAATTGATACATAAATTTCCTTTTTACATAAATGTTTCGTTTTACACAATATTGCATAAAATTTTGGTAAACAGTGATAAAAATTTTCTGAAACAGCACTCCTCCTAGCTGCCATTGAGTTAGCATGTTTCTTGTAATCACTTATCCAAAGCTAGGGCAAAGAACCATTGAAATCTAAATGTGAGCTTTGAAATTATAGTTAAAAATTTATTTTACAAGCCGTTATAAGTGGAATAAGAACTTTATTGTTCAACGAATGAAGGCAGGTTTGATTTTCTTTGTATTAAATTAGCCGTTTCGCAATTCCAGCGATTGATGATGATCGTAAAAAGGTCAAAGGTTAAATGTACCAGACAACGCATTTGTGTACACTTGACAATGTCTCGCAGACCAGGCTGTAGTAATGGTAACAGAAGCTAGCTAGAACCTTACCTAGTTCATTTTTCTTGTTTCCAAGCAAGATCCTGCTAGTAAATCACTTTACACACAGACAAATGCATAATTAAGTAGTCCACATAAAACAACAGAAGTTACTGAACAGATGCGACACACAACTTTGCTTTATCCAAACGTCATGTGCCGGTTGTGGTTAAGACTCGTTACTATGGTGCACTTAACCTTTGACCTGCATCAAATTCGCGTGGGCACAACGAACTATAAAATGGCCAATTACTTCAAAATACAAATTCGCAACACAACTATGCATCCTGGTCACTTACTAGGTCCTTATTGATTCGTTCGAAGAAATATTTCTTGTACTCATCCATCCAGACTTCTGCTAGCCGCACAGAATTCTTCTTCAGCACATTGATACCCGTTCTCCATTTATAAGGTCTACGTTTTCGGAAGATATGTCCCACGTGAGAACATGGAATAATCTCTAGACTTCCGCCACACATCCAAGTCTATAAATAAATTGTATACAACTACAATATGTGTGTGTGTGTGTGTGTGTGTGTGTGTGTGTGTGTGTGTGTGTGTGTGTGTGTATGTTAAATATGTATATGTATATTTATTATGTCATATAATATATATTATAATACGGCCAAATCACGTTGAAAACACCGGTTTTCGTCTGATTACCGAAGTTAAGCAACGTAGAGCCTGGTTAGTTCTTGGATGGGTGACCTCCTAGAAATACCAGGTGCTGTAGGCTTGTGGATGTCCACACTGTATCTCGACACTAGGCGAAGAAGCTGCACAAGCAGCCAATGGCTAGAGGGCGGAGGAGGTCAAGTAACCCAATGGCCATGTGTAGAGGAGTAAACCTTCCAAATCAGGAGTGGAGCCCCGAAGGTGGACCAGTGCAGCATACTCACTGACTCCGGCAGCTCCTGCAGCCAACCTGGTGCCAAACGTATCGCTCTGCTTTCATTTGGACTACACTAGGGAGGAATAGAGGGGGTTCCTTTTGTCTGGGCAACTCAGGATCTCCATACACCTTGCCCTGGCGTGTGCCCTCCAGTGGTTCAAGGATCGGACTGCTCAGCCACAGTCGACGCTGCAGCTCCATTAATGTGATCAATAACTGACTCGCTTGGTGCACACTCCATTGTCTTCCGAGACAGAAGGATGCCAACAACAATATTATAATATAATAATATATATATCATCATATGACCAAATGACTATATATAATCCTCATTTAAACGTAAAATTGTAATAAATGTTATAATTATATTACTTCCTTATTACAGGCGCTTAAAAAGATTTATACTTAAAGCACTTCAACTTTATTAAAACTTTTAATTTACATAGCTAAAAAAATGTCAAACTTTCGACAGAGTTACTGCTGTCATCATCAGTGGTAATTTTTCACGGAAGCCAAATAGGTAATGAGCTGCTTATTCAATACCTGTATATTTGGCTTCTGTTAAATACATAATTAATACATAACGTTCTATACTGTAGTTTGTACCTTTATTAACCTGGTTTTATGTTTGTAAAAATTTACCACTGATGACGACAGCTCTGACGCAACATTTGGCATGATTTTTTTAACTACATAAACTAAAAGTTTCAATAAAGTTGTTGTTCTTTAACCATAAACTGTAATGTTACTCTTATAGTGCTACAATTCTTGTTATAAAGATAATATTGGTGTTAAATATTATTACAATAAATTTTCTACGTTATTATAATCATATAATGTAAAATAATATTCATTAGAAAAATTAAACTTTCGTAATTACCTTAAAAGATAGCTCTAAATTTTCCCCTCCCCATATATCAAATTCTGGATCATAAGTACCTATCCTTTCAAACCAGGCTCGATCAATCGAAAACAGTCCCCCAGCCATAGTAGGTGATCTAAAAAAAATCAATCAATTACAATTCAATACAATCGAAATAAACTGCAATTTGGTTAAAGGAAAAGTCAAGCCATCTGAGACTTAAATATTTCAATGTTTGTGTAAAATAGAGGAATGATTCAGCAATAAAAGTGCAATAAGCGCCTCGTTTAGTTAGTAAAATCATTATAATGTCACGATCACTTAATGTTCGGTCATTTTCAATGCCCATTTTTCTTCCAATAACGTCATTCACCTTGAAGAAAAGTAGCATAATACACTGTCAATCGTTACCAAAAGTATAGTAGATTAATGAGAAAAATTAGATAGGTAATCTTGAGATATTTTTGAATTAGCACTATCTTAAAAATTTGTCTTTGTATGTTAGACTAAATGTTGTCCATATGCACCGTAATTTAATTTACGTTTTTGCAAACACATTCAACACGCTCATGGAATGTTTGTGTTGTTGGAAATTACGTTCGTTTGTGACGTCATTACTAACCGGGCTCACCCACTGTTAATTGAGTTTTTAACCTATTATTTAATTAACAAAAATGTTATGTCATTATTATATGTGTTGAAATGTATAAATTTTACTGTACTTCAAAAGTGGGCAGGATATAAAAAAGTCGTCCTGTTTTGCTTTAATGTTTGTGTTGTTGGAAATTACGTTCGTTTGTGACGTCATTACTAGCTGGACTCGCCCACCGTAAATTAAATTTTTAACCTATTATTAAATTATTAGAATGCCTTGTCATTATTATACGTGCTAAAATATGTAAATTTTACCGTACTTCAAAATTGGGTAGAATATAAAAAATTGTCCTCCTTTGCTTTAATGCTTGCAGGTGTATGTAACATTTATCTCTATGATTACAAAAACTAAAAAAAAATACTCACGGAAGAGGATCGACCTCACTTTTCCTACGATTTTTTACCCGAGGAGGCGGAGCATGCCAGCTAAACTGCAGGCTCCAATCAAAACCGCCCACGGCAATGGACGAAGCAGGACCATAGAGATACTCCAAGGTGTTATCAGTAATCGCATCTATGACTGGAGTCACGACTGTAGAAGAGTTTCTGGCTATTCTGTCAAGCAGAGGTGTCAGCCAACCTGCCAAAGAAAGTACAATAAGTCCTCGCTTAATGGCTCCCCGTTACAGCGACGTTTCGTTTTAATGACATCAATCATTTGACACCTTTGACTCACTTAACGCCACCCGTTTTGCTTTAACAACGATTTTTTACTTTGCTCAGGGCAAATTTCTATTTGATCTACAAAATTTTTAACCAAATTAAAGGATTAAAACAGCTCATACTGTGTCATTCTCTTATAAAAATGCACTGGTAATGTAAACAGTGCAATTATTATACGTATTTTTGCTCTCCGACAGACTACTAACGCTACTACCGTATTACTAGCGGTTTGTATCCACCTGTCAAATGACCAGCGAGCAATTTTGCCTGTAACCTATTGCTTTAGCTGCAAACACAGATTAAGTATGTAGATGAAACTGCCAAGGTCGCCAACGGGCTTGATTTTGACTCCGCAGTGTTAATTATTCAACTGCTGGCCGGGCTTAATGTATATATATATAAGACTTAAAACATTTTTCGTTTCTAAATGGAAAAAATATTTTCTTTTTTGCATACATTTTAGGCACCTTTACATCTGTAGAGTTAATAATGAACTAAGTAAGGGTCTAGCTAGCTGTTAAAACTGTTACTATTACAACAGCTTGGGCTGTGAGGCATTGTCAAGTTGTATAGCACTGTTTCTATCAGTCATATAATGTATTATATTTGCTGTTCGCAAATGAATTGTATATGTTTGATCAAGCTTCAAGAATACCATTCAACCCACTTTTGAAACAAGCCATGTAAAGTTTTTTAGGAAAGCCTTTAACCACAGAGATGCAGGTAAAACCAGTTTGATCCATTTTTTATTGTCATTTCTTCATTATTATATTTTTTCAGTTTGACAGGATCATTTGTTTCAGCACAGATTAAATAGTCAGTAGACTTTCTTGTAATAACTTTAACTAAAAGGGAGGCTGATCTGCTAACCTCTAGGGTTATTTTGCTACCCTTTCTCCGAATACAATAACTTATTTTGGTGTGTGCTTGATATCTTTCTGTTACAGGAGGTAAAATAAAAAAAAATAAAAAATTATATATTTGAACTGCAACCTTTAACCAGACAACTGCAGTTACTGTAGTATCCTTTTTGAGCAAAAGTATAATGTCAACATAGCGCCTGTTATCTTTCTTCCTACCATTTCCACTAACACATCCTTCTACCCTTCCTGTGTGATCTAACCTTTCTCCCAGTTCTTTCTTGTTCACTCATCCTTTTTTTATCAGGTTCACATGACAGTGGGCTTATACAAGCCTTTGCTTCTCTAGCCCACTGCAGTACAATTATTATTTTATGATAACGATAGTATATGAAACATAAAAATTTAATATAGACTTTATAGTAGATGTAATATTTTGATCTCACTGTGTGCTTTATATATTGTACTGAACGTGATAATAATAATAAATAAAAAAATAAAAAAAAAATTCTTTCATTACACACCTTCAGCGCACTCACAATGACTATCAAGGTATGTCAATACGGTCGCTTTAGCATGTGCTGCACCGAGTAAGCGGGCTCTAATAAGACCTTCTCTTCTCTTCGCTCGCACGATCCTCACCTTCCCCAGAGCTGCCACGTATTCCTCTAATGGCTTTTGTAAGTGATCTGGCAAAAATGGTAACGTCGTTATTGAAATTTCAGTATGTGTGTAGAGGTTGGTTCAGACGTGGTGTCAGTATAAAGTGGGATGGTTGTACAGAACCACTGTTTCCCATAATAAGAAATAACATTTTTAAAGGAAAAGTCAACTCTTCTGGGATGTTAAGCTTATTCAATGTTCGTAAAAAGTGTTAGAAGGATTTAGTACTAAAGCTGCAATAAGTGCCTCGTGTAACCAGTAAGATACTTTAAAGTTGCGATTGTTTCCTGCTTGGGCGCTGCAATTCTTCTTCCAATGACGTCATTCGTCTTAAAGAAAGCTGTCAATCTTCACCAAAAGTATAATAAGTTTTTATAAAAAAATTAGATTACTAATTTTGTATTATTTTTGCATCAGTATTTGGTAAGCTGCAGAAATTTGAATTAGTTTAAGCAGCACGCTTACGAAAAGTCATGAAGTCTCTCTGTTACGTCATGATTTTCAAGTGAATAGTGGCAACCACCACGCCTGAAAATATCTATTCTGATCTAGTATATTTTAAATTTAAACGTTACAGGCAGTGTTTTTGGAAACTTCTTTGTTATTTCTTCAAAGTTCAATAGAAAAAGTAAAATGAACTCGACACTGAGAGTTGAATTTCTGAGTTATTACTGAGTTAATTGTTCTTTCCTTTACTGATTCAAAACTGTAGCCAAAAACTGCAGGCATTATGAACTAGAAAAATAGAAGCAAAGAAAAAGAAAGAACTCACGAGAGATACTAATGTCTTTAATAACTATATATGACATTAAACTTTTAACATGACAGCAACAGAACAGGAAGTAAATTATAGCAGGGAAACAGAAAATGCAGTAAAAGATAAAGAGATAGAGATAAAATCATACCTGACTCTAGAGAAGTTTAAGAAACAATTAAAACTGAAATTATAAACAAAGATGAATAATAAAAATAAATTAACTTTTAAAACAGCAGCGTAATAATGTATTTTCCCATGTATAAGAGACCCTTTTTTGCTCAGAATTTTCACTTTAAAAATAGGGGGTCTCTTATACATGGGAGTAAGTCTTTTCAATAAGATGGGTCCTCAAGGCATAGAATGGTGTAAAGTCAGAGGTCATTATTAAATCTTTCAAGAAGTGTGGCATCTCCAATGCCATGGACGGCACAGAGGACAATGCCATTTTTGAGCAGAGTGACTCCTCTGATGATGAACTGGCTGGAATTGCTGAAGGTCTGACTCCAGTTGATATTTTTGATGAGAGTGATGAGGAATTTAATGATTTCTATGATGAATAAAATTATTCATTACCAAAAAACTTTTTTCCAGAATTTTGCCTAAAAATTGAAGGGGTCTCTTATACACAAGGGTCTCTTATACATGGGAAAATACGGTATTATTGATTTTATAATAAGCCAAATTTTCTTTTTTCTTTGTCTTCTAATTTCCTTCTTTTCACCTTCCTGTGCAAATCACTAATTCATTAGTTACCCATGTCTGAGAAGTCATCCACTAAAACAATCTCCTTTACCAGTTCCGCAGGTGAACGGTCAAGCACCGAGTGGACCGTACGTAGAAGTGTAGACCAGGCTTCATTGTGGAAACATATAATCACACTTGTATCAGGAAGTTGAGAAATTGGCAGGTATGTCTGCTTTGAACACCTGGAAATGAAAATACTCGCTTACCTTTAGAATCTGAATTTATAAGCAGGTAAATTTACCTGTAGTCATGACACACATTTACCTGTAGTACCACAGTTTACTAACAAAAAAATTGTTTCAAAAAGAGACTTGTTTGGTGTCTTGATAAAAACAAATATTAGTAAGAAAACCTAATGAATCATTCACATTTTAACCAAGTCAATGGTTTTAATCAAGACCCTGCTATCTAATGTTCTATTAAAAACGTTGAGAAAAATTTTAAAAATAAAAATTTAACAAAAGTTATGAAAAACTTAGTTTGTAAACTGTATATTTTATACGAAATAAACTGGTAATAATAATAATAATATAACAAAACTATAAACTTTTGTTATAGTTTATGAAAATGCAAATCACGACTATACTTATTTTTTATTTAAACAATATCTTACAGTTTAATTAATAAAGATTTTTTAGATTTTAATAAACTAGATTCTTAGATTTTGATTTTAAAAAATTAATGTTTCCAATTTTAAAAAAACTATGAACATTAACGGTACTTACTGAGGATCACGGACATCTGGAAGATGGCGGTGAAGTGAGATCATATCACTTGCATATTGGTTAAAAGCGTTTTTCTTCTGACCATCGTCCACTTTTACCTTCTCTTCTTCATTGAGATTATCCAACTTAACAGCCCTTCCCATTTCACCTGGTGCATTAGGGTCATACCTGTTAGCGCAAGTGAAAGATTGATGATTCTTTAGCTTCGTAACTGTTTCTGTATAAACACATTTATTTTCCATCATCTTTGGTATACAAAGCAATTGTCGTTATTAAATCATATTTATTAACAAAATAAAATATTACAAAAACCTCCATTTGCAAAGTAAGAGTGCACTAATACATGTAAAACTATACTACATATTCAAATTAAATACATATGTGTAAACACGCACATGAGGGGTGGATACAAGCTTTAGGAAAGGGGTGTGCACAATGAATAAGCAGCTAGGGGCCTGTCTAACAAAACAATAACAAAAATTTTCAAACTACAACAAAATTGCCTAGTCAGAGATCATCATAGCTGACTTAATTACTACATACAGCATACAAAACAGGGTAATGTTTCACCTATGAAAACTGGGTGTCATGTGGCTTCATAAGTTTGAGAGAAATAGCGACGTTTCTCCAAATGTTGATTGTTTATTGTGAAAATCTGTAATTCTGTATCTTTCATAATCTTTGCACGTTTTAATGATGGAGCTGAATACAGATATATCACGGAACGTATGCAGGTGTCTAAATTTCGTGAATGAAAAACGTTTTGCATAAAATGTTTAGTGTTGTACGACATGTGAATGTTTAATGACTGTCGTGTTACTAATGCACAGAAAAGGGTTACTCTGGCGAAGTAAAATTCGTTCATCTTTGTCCAGTCATGTCGAGGTAGGAAAGTTTGGCTCAGGGACGCAAAGAATCAACACAATTTTTGACTTTACCCACGAAACAAATGATGAAAAAATTGCAAGGCAAGGGCGCTAGAGTTTTTTTGCCTCCGGGAGCCACAAGCACTTCCTACGCCACTGACTAGAATATAAAATGGAAGACAAGTGCAAAAACTTACGGTTCATCCCTCGGAATAATTTTGTAAACTTGCTGCTTTCCATGCAAATCTTTCTCTTCACCATCTATTCCGCTTTCTTTTACTATTTCTTCTACGTGTTTAATTTTAGGTTTAGATGCAAATGCATTGCCTTTATTTACATTATTGGTACTGTCACTAGCTGGACCTCGAGGCCCACTAGGGTCCATATGTCTTTGTGCAATCTCTTGGGCAGCAGGCCCGTGATGTAGATTATGGTTCAAAAGTTCAGTTTGATCAGTCGTTTTGGGATGGTGTAATGTATCTATTAGATTAGCGGGCTTAGAAGTTTTTTTAAGAATTCCTCCGGGTTGGCCACCAGGAAACATCAGGAAAAAGTCTTCGCGTTTTGAACGATTAAGATTTATCCAGTCGTAGTGTACGAGTGTTAGAACAAAGAAGAACCATATTGCAGGGACCAGGATTATTGCTCTAGATATAAGAGACTGTTTCCTGAAGATCAACATTTCAACTCTATCCTACCACACCAAACTGCCAGAGGTTCAGTGCTTACCACATGCAGAGTTTTAGTAGAGTCACGAGTTCCGAGCAACGAGCTTAAAGTTTTCTCCTTGAGATTACATTCTACGAAGAAGAAAATACAAACAGAAGAGATTTATAGCAAACATTCACTGCTTGTTGAATTTTAAATCATACCACCAGTAATGTGTTGCAGCACATTAGACTTACTGTTGTGTCTAACGCAATAAAAATTAAAGTTAAAGGTGAATTTAAATATAAATATTGAAAGTTAGTTTATTTTAGTGATTAATGAGTTCAAACTTCATAAACTTCTCCAGTAACTTCTCACAGTAAAAACTGTCTGCTTTGCTGCTCAGAACGGCAAGTAATACGGGAAACCTTGACGTCTGTAAATCTATGGTTTACAAATTTTCGCCACGTGCAGTATGTAGATGCCAACAGCCAAGGTCTGATATCGATTTATTCCATATTCCAAATGCATTGTATTTTAACATACACAATTTTGAGTGTTTGTTATTGGAACATTTAAATAATAATTGTCAAAAATAATTGTATGTACCCTAATGGTTTTGAGTTAATGAGTTGCGAATTACACTTGTTCACGCAAAATAATTTTTAATAATGAATTAATAAGTTAAAGTCACTGCTGAAAGCAAAACCATTGAAGGCTTCTGCTATGAAATGATTAACACTTTGACTATCACAATTAATGCAAAGCCATGTAAAAGACACAGGCCAATAAGCCTTTTCATAGTTTCACTGTCGGCAAAGTTGCTACAGGTCAGATATTAAGAGTACCACATCAACGAGACTCAGCTACAACCATCAGGTTACATTTGGCAAAGCAAAGCCGTTTACCGCATCAGTTCAGTAACTTCAGTTCTTTCATGTAAAATTTACTTAATTATGCATTAGACAGTTATTAGTAGGATCTTGCTTGGGAACAAGAAAAAATTAACTATATGTTCCAGCTAGCTGTTTAAAATGTTAATATTATTATAACAGCATGGGCTGGAAAGCGTTGTCTGATACACTTAGCCTCTGCGATTTTCACCATCATCATAAATCGCTGTAACTGCAAAAAGGCTTGTTTGGCATTAATTTCTGCTAGATTAAGAAAAAAATAACAACAATAGTGAAATTATTATAAAAATGACACACCTTCGAGCGCCACCTGCAAATTAATTGTTAATTTAAATATTGTCTTACAGTACTTTTTTATAATATATAATAATATAAACGATACTGTATGCAGTTTAGCCAACGATTTCTGTTTCAGAATTAACAGCCACACTTTGTCTAAACGTGATCTGGTGACAATTAAATGCATTACATCCATGGCACCTTCCACAATAAACATTTGAGAACATCATCTTGGTGACGTATTCAGTAACGTGGGAGGCTGATTCAAGTCAGTGGTTTGAAACAGAGAATTGTATCTGTATCTCTTCTTCTAGCTGTCAGACCAACTCTTAATTATGAAAAGACTAAAAATATAATTCCTTCTTTTTCATATCCACAGAAATTGTAATACCGTTAACTTCCATATCAAAATCAGGACTCAAAACAATAGTTCCATCGAAAGCTGATGAAATCAAATGCTTCGTGAAAATGTATGAAGATAATAATCTTAGCCTGCGAAAATTAATATTAAATTTTTGTATGATTGTATTGTTTTATGTGAAGAAAACGAAACTCAGTCGTATGCTATTGCATCTGTAGGGAGCCGAGTAAACCACTAGCCCAAGTAGACCAATTGGCGTACATGGGCTAGCCCAAGTAGGACGCGACGTACATGGGCTGCCCAAGTAAGACACTAGAGACAGGTCGTTGGTTCGTTTGCATGTTTGTGTAATGTACCAGTGCAAAGCAGCATAAAATTTTTACGAAAACTTGCAGTAATAATTTTGCAGTTCCTAAAGATAAACAAGAAACGAAATGTTAACTGTACTTAATTCAAACAGTACTGTTTTAATTAAGAAATTAAAAAGTTTCATTCCATGTCATAACATTGTAGTTTTGCGTGAATAATCGTATTATAATAAATTATCATTTCCCGGTATTGTATTTTAAGATGTTCCAACCGCTGGGAAAAAACTTAACATGTTATATATTATCCTGTACCTTAGTACTACGATTAATAATTTTTGAAGCATTTTGAGTTTTCGACCATAATAACCTTATTCTAGCTGAATTTATTGGAGTAAGGAAGCATGTTTCTAAACTTGCAGCTGAACATGACATAGCTATGAAGTTTCCTTAATTTCTTCCCTTAAAATCGTTTCTTGCTTTAAAATTTTTAATGTTATTGAAATAATTGACTACATTTTCACAAACAACATTACCGCTCTAAAATCAATACGTTTCCTAGCATGAAGTTAGTATGATTCGTTGCAGATAGAGGTGCTAGGCACTGGCCAAAGCACAGGTTCTCAAAATATTGGGACTGATGAGTCAGGTGTTTCACTTTAGCTGCTTTTGTTAGAGAGAATCTTTGCAAGATTAAGCATTTCTGCTTTAAAGATACAATAATAGAAATAACACTGTATCATTAGCTAAACAGACAAATTTTGTTTAGGATCTGTCACTCATGGATCGTTGCTAAGATCAGCGGGGTCCATTGTTTTATATTGTATATTAAATACCTAATTCATTGCGATGTAAGAATGCGATATATATATTATGTTATTTTATTTTACAGAAAATTTAAATATATATATATATATATATATATATGTTTAAATTAAATAGAATACCTGGAAGCATGATTCTACACCTTATGACATTCAAGAATACGTTACACAGTGTTTAAGTACAACACACGCTGAGTCAAAAAGAAGCACTACCTGCATGACAGGGTCGATACTGTGTGAGCGACAGTACTTTCTCTACTTAGCGTACAGCTTCTTATCTTACGCGTAGTCACATGCACGCAACAGCCAAACACCATATACAAGGATCCGTGTGATCCATACAAGGATTGACAAGTTTGCACAAGTATATAGAAAGAATTAATGGAAAACGACGCATTATATTGAATGTTGTCAACAACATCGAACAAAAATAGGGGCTACTGCAGTCCAACTGTGCCTATGCTGCTAGCAGTCTTTACCAGTCTTCATTACTTTTTATTTGTTACGATAACTTAAGTCATATAAAGTGCCAAAACACTGTGTAATATCATTGTGTTTCTACAGCAGAAGATATTAGTGGGAATGTTACTGTGATAATGAAATTTAAGCATAATTAGTGTCTAACTAAGCAGATGCTGAGAAACAGCATTCTAAGTGCAACACAGTAACGAATGCGAGTATTGCTAGATGCTAAAATCACAGATAATTAAACCATGTATAACAAGTATTGCGCAAAGTTAATTGTCAGTTCAAATCACATGCAAACTCCTTTAAACCTTAGTGTCATGGCGAGTTTTGCATTATAACGATGTGCATTAGAACATGCATGTCTATGCAAATATATGGTTGTGTTTTGTTTCTCTCGGAAGGCTCGTAGAGAAAACCAGAAAACACGCTTGTCGCCAATTCTGCTTGAGGCCAGCGATCTCCACAACATGCATATATTTTGTTTTGCTGAAAATTTTGGTATTAAGCGAGGTTGGTTTCACAAAGGAGAGCGTTATGACGAGGTTTGATGTATCATGAAATTTAGCAAAATATCCTGCAAAGAAGTTTTTTCTACGGTTTTTCAAATGGTGCTGGTACTTTTGTCGATGCATTTAACTTGCACAAAAACTGATTATTGTTATTCTAGTGCTGGTATTGCACTGTAATTTGAACAGGTAAATCATGATCCCCTAAGAGGAAGCTAACAATATCAGTTTTGCATGCGTATGATGCACTCAAAGCACTTTGTTCTCGCATGAGTTACCATTTCTATGATAATTATTGCTGTAAATCAGCAAGTTACTCAAATGGACTCAAAACACTTGATACAAAAAATGTAACATCACACAGCTGTACTGAGTGACTTAAATACACTGAGAGATTCTGTGCAGCGAGAAAATGCTGTATCACATTCACTTCAACTTAAATGTGTCTTTCCTGTATGAATTCTTAAATGTTTTTTTAGTCCACCTGCCTGAGTAAATGCAGCATCACACTGATAACACTTGTACGGTTTTTCCCCAGTGTGAGTTCTTGAGTGTACTTTCAGTGCACTTGAACTCGCATATGCAACATTACATTGACTACACTTAAAAGGTTTTTCTCCAGTGTGAATTCTACTCTACAGCATTGTAAACTAGTTTATTCCGGTTCTATAACCTTTGCAAATTTATCTAGAGTCATTCAATTAGGTTAACCTTGAATTATTCATACGGGCTTCATTCCGAAGCTATAAATTCCTTCGTCACCCTTGTACAGATGAGTATTTGACGTTTGCTTTTCCTACAAGCAGACGTCAAATGGTCCGCCTAATTCGTTAAGTGATTTTTTCCCCTTTCTTTACTAGTTTTTATGGTTATGTGCTGATGTGTATCTATAATTAAGTTTACTGCTGTTATAAGTAGTAACTATGTAATTGCGACAAATCTTGTGAATTGAATAAATTTTATTTGGGTGGCCACTCCTTTTAAACCAATGGTTATGAAGTTTTTGTTAAGAGTCAAAATTTAGTCTAAATTATATGTTTCAGTAACAGCAAACCATTCTAATTATCAACTCGTAGACTTAAGCGTTATGCACCTTTCTCTATAAAAAATATACTAGACTATATACACTTCCACGTAATTGTTTAATTAAGAACCAGGCCGACGTCTCTCCCACAGAACCTTTATGAAGATTTGAACTCATTTTTCACAGCAGCATCACACAGACTACACTTGTAAGGTTTCTCTCCAGCGTGATTTCTTAAATGTACTTTTAAGCCATCTGCCTGGGCAAAAGCAGCACCACATTGACTACAACTGAAAGGTTTTTCTCCAGTATAAATTCTTGAATGTTTTTTCAATCCATTTGTATGAGCAAATGCAGCATCACACTGATTACACTTGTATGGTTTCTCTCCAGTTGGAGTTCTTAAATGTACTTTCAGTCCATATAACTAGTAAATGCAGATTCACACTGACTGCACTTGTACGGATTTTCCCCAGTGTGAGTCCTTGAATGTCTTTTTAAAACACTTGACCAAGTAAAGGCAGCATCACACTGATTACACTTGAATGGTTTCTCTCCTGTGTGAATTCTTAAATGCGTTTTTAGATGACCTGCCACGGTAAATGCAGCATTGCACTGACTACACTGAAAGGCTTTTCTCCTGTATGAATTCTTAAATGTTTTTTAAGTTCACCTGCCTGAGTAAATGCAGCCTCACAGTGACTACACTTGTATGGTTTTTCTCCAGTGTGAGTCCTTGAATGTACTTTCAGTGCACTTGAATGAGAATATGCAGCATTACACTGATTACACTTGAATGGTTTCTCTCCAGTATGAGTTCTTGAATGTACTTTCAGTCCACCTAGCCGAGCAAATGCCATATCACACTGATTACACCTGTATGGTTTCTCTCCTGTATGAGTTCTTGAGTGTATTTTCAACTTATTTAATGTAGTAAATGCAAAATCACAGTGTCTACACTTGTATGGTTTTTCTCCTGTGTGAGTCCTTGTATGTATTTTCAATCCGCCTGCTTGAGCAAAAGCAGCATTGCACCGAATGCACTTAAATGGTTTCTCTCCAGTGTGAATTCTTAAATGCGTTTTTAGATGACCTGCCACGGTAAATGCAGCATGACACAGACTACACTTAAATGGTTTTTCTCCAGAGTGGATTCTTAAATGTACTTTCAAATCACTTCTCTGAACAAATGCAGCATCACACTGATTACACTTAAATGGTTTTTCTCCTGTATGAGTCCTTGAATGTACTGTCAGAGCACTGCTCTGAGCAAATGCAGCTTCACATTGACTGCATTTGAAAGGCTTCTCTCCAGTGTGAGTTCTTGTGTGTACTTTCAATGCGCCTGCTTGAGCAAAAGCAGCATTGCACCGAATGCACTTAAATGGTTTCTCTCCAGTGTGAACTTTTAAATGTAAACTGAGATAACTTCCACAAGCAAATGCAGCATCACACCAACTGCACTTAAAAGGCTTCTCACCAGTGTGAGTTCTGGAATGTACTTTCAGTCCACCTAGCCGAGCAAATGCCATATCACACTGACTACACCTGTATGGTTTCTCACCTGTGTGAACTCTTAAATGTAAACTGAGATAACCTCCACAAGCAAATGCAGCATCACACCAACTGCACTTGAAAGGCTTCTCACCAGTGTGAGTTCTGGAATGTGTTCTCAAACTACATGGATAAGCAAATGCAGCATCACACTGATTACACTTGAAAGGTTTTTCTCCACTGTGATAACTTGAATGTAATTTTAGAGCACCAGACCTAGTAAACTCGAATCTGCGTGACTCTTGGATAGAAGAAGCAACAATTTGATTGTTAGCAGCGGAATAAATGTGATTTACCTTAAACGACGGCAATTCTTTACATTTTTCATTCACATTTGCTAGAAGCTCATCATTTCCTATATCTTCTACATCATCAGCTGAAGTACTAGGTTCAATTTTTACAAAATCATAATCAGTTTTTACTTTTTTGTTGATTAGCTCTTCATTCAAACAATTACCTGCTGTACTCACTTCAGCAATGTATTCATTATCCATAAGCAAAGGTTTAAGTCCCCCATTCATATGTGAAGTTACATCAATGTTTCTCTTTTCTATGTTATCTATTTTCACATCATATTCACTTTTTTGCTCTTGAATGTCACAATCTTCTACTTTGCGTTTGCTGTTATTTATTTTAACTGACTCGCCATCACTTTCGGTTTTGACTAGAACATTGTTAGTTTGCATGTCGACATCTGTGGATTCCCCTAGAACATCACTTTCAATTTTCACAAATCCAGGAGCAGCTTGTACTGCCTGATCCATCTTTGCAAATCTGAAGATGAAAAATAAATTTCTGTAAAAAAATGAATTGCAGAAACTTCCAATAAAAGTTGGTCATGCATAAAACCTAGTGCTATGTTAATGGACTTAGTAAATGGATAGGTGACCAGGTAAAAGTCTAGAGAATGGGTGCACTAGAACAGTGGTTCCCAAAGTAGGGGTAAATTACCCCCCGGGGGTAATATGCCTTTTTTGGGGAGGTAACGGGCACCCATCCCACTAACTGAGATTTTGTTGTGTCATTCATTTCTTCTTGTTTTCGTTTGTTCGAGTAATAATTACTCGAACAAACCTGCTCACTCAGTAATGAGCAGGTTGAGTAATTGTAATTCTTGTTTGGCAACAATACAACAACAACACCTGGAAATTTATTTATGTCACGAGCAAACATAAATAATTTTGCTTGCTTGTGGCATATACGTGTGTTTACTTTTTGAGTTGGAGAAGTAGTACTAGGTGGTGGGTAATGGACACGGCCGGGTTTCCCGATTTGGGTAACGGTCCGAGAAAGTTTGGGAACCACTGCACTAGAAGAAGTAGCACTTCAACGGGATGAAAAATTTTTCCTCACGCATTCACTGATCCTCAGAATACAGTGAGAATGTTATTAAGTAGTGCACAGAAACACAAATTATTTGAGCAAGTTGGATCAGTGAGTAAATTTACCAGAAAAGTTAAAGTATCCTATTAATGAACTAAAAAACATTCTACAATTTGTATAATTAAAGTCATTGCTAAAATAGAGCCAACAAGAATGATAATTCTAGTTTGCATCAGAGATGATTACTTTGACCTACACGAGGTTTAGAGTTGTTAATCCTCCCAGAATTACTCCCGGACTTTACCCAGGGTTTCCTGAAAATATTTAACCTCCCCAAAATGCTTACACTCTGAAAACACTTATAATTATTTTTAAGGAAAACAAACAAATGTTAAATATACATCAACCACTCGGTGTCAACGTATTTAAATTTAATTGTTAGCAAAATTCTCTAAAATGAACTGCTAAAATAAAAGTAACAAAATAGATAGTTTCAACTAAAGACTGTTGATAGTATAACAGCTACTGCTTCATCCTTCATCTGTTAACATCTTCTAGCCCCATCTAGTGGCAGAAAAAAAACCAAATAGGTAGTTTTATCTAGAGAATGTTGATACATATACATCTACTGCTTTATCCTTCATCTGTTAACATCTTCTAGCCCCATCTAGTGGCAGAAAAAAACCAAATAGTTAGTTTTATCTAGAGAATGTTGATACATATACATCTACTGCTTCATCCTTCATCTGTTAACATCTTCTAGCCCCATCTAGTGGCAGAAAAAACTAAATAGGTAGTTTTATCTAGAGAATGTTGATACATATACATCTACTGCTTCATCCTTCATCTGTTAACATCTTCTAGCCCCATCTAGTGGCAGAAAAAACTAACTAGGTAGTTTTATCTAGAGAATGTTGATACATATACATCTACTGCTTCATCCTTCATCTGTTAACATCTTCTAGCCCCATCTAGTGGCAGAAAAAACTAAATAGGTAGTTTTATCTATAGAATGTTGATACATATACATCTACTGCTTCATCCTTCATCTGTTAACATCTTCTAGCCCCATCTAGTGGCAGAAAAAACTAACTAGGTAGTTTTAGCTAGAGAATGTTGATACATATACATCTACTGCTTCATCCTTCATCTGTTAACATCTTCTAGCCCCATCTAGTGGCAGAAAAAACTAAATAGGTAGTTTTATCTAGAGAATGTTGATACATATGCATCTACTGCTTCATCCTTCATCTGTCAACATCTTCTAGCCCCTTCTAGTGGCAGAAAAAAAACCAAATAGGTAGTTTTATCTAGAGAATGATACATATACATCTACTGCTTCATCTTTATCTGTTAACATCTTCTAGCCCCATCTAGTGGCAAAACACTAAATAGATGGTTTTAACTAGAGAATGTTGATACATCCACTGCCTTTTCACGTGATCAATTGAATTTCATTCTGCCCAATTAGTAAATCTTGTAGCTCACTTATAGGTTCATTGCATTATGATACTTCAAAGTTGTACAGCATCAAAAATTGGCTCGAATATGTTATAATTTTATATTCTAGCATCAAATTGCCAAGTAATTGCTTTAAATTAATAAAAAATTAATTTTAATTATAATTTTATAACCCTTTTTCTATTTAACTCCTTAAATATTACTAATTCAATAGCGAAAAACTTTGTATTTTTAAACTTCGATATCAACTAACACAAAAGGAGCCATTTTTCTATTGTCAATCCTAGATCCTCGGCTAAAAGAGCCTCGATTTACATTTAACTTCAATGCACTTTTACAAAGTCTATAGCAACCATTACTACAAACTATTTCATTGGTTTACAAACACACATATTGTTTTTATTACAGACCCTATTTTATTATTGGGTGTGAATAAAATAAATAAATAAATAAACACTAATTGAGACCAAAAACAGATTAATATGAACTTGCAGAAAATGACACAAAAAACACATTCAAAAGCAACTTAAAAAAACTGATAGCTAGAACACTCAAATACTACGAGTGTCTGACGCTGTTTACCGAGCTAGACAATATTATACCGCTGCTGTGCTACTACGCATGCGCTAAATTCGCAGAAATGCAGCGCAACATGTTACATTTTCAATACCAATGTTGCTAATCACTTACGCTATACACCTATGAACATCTGACGTAAACCCAAAATTCTAGCAAGCAGTAAAACAAAACACTATAAATAAAATTAATGCAGCTTAATTCACTTGGCAGCAACAATATTATTCCTGTTCACCGATATTTCAGTTGACCCTATAACGTAGCAACGAAAAATATCATAAATAATTATTAATAAATTCACAGTCATTTCCACTAACACCAGAAATTATCCGATTTCTTGCTTTAAAGGAAATCTTTCTAACATGGCGGCTATTCGTTTCTCATGCTATCGTGCACATTTGCCACGGTCAATACACCTGTAACAGCAAGTATTTGCAACCTCATTTGTGGAGGTTTTGAATTAAATTAGCTTTCAGGTTTGAAATACCTTTCAGTGTATCCAATTGTGTGTAATAAAAAAATTATTACTAATCGTAGCTTTTTTGATCCATTTGTTGTGGTAGTAGTAGTAGTAGTAGTAGTAGTAGTAGTAGTAGTAATAGTTGTAGTAGTAGTAGTAGTAGTAGTAGTAGTAGTAGTAGTAGTAGTAGTAGTAGTAGTAGTAGCACAATGTCGAAGCCGATACGGCTAAATCAGTGCGAGTCAGATGTCCATGAAACCGTCTCTTATCCACGACTTGAACCTTCTTGCATATCCAAGCATCCGTCTTTCTTCATCGAGTTTTTCGGCACAGTTGTTGACTAGGGATCTCCATGCAGGACGGTCGTGAACTGCGAAAGGCAGCTTGTCCAACATTCCACCTTTCCTCAGAGAGAACTTCATCTTGTCCTTGAAGCGAAGGAGAGGACGACCAACACTGCGAGAGCCACTGGTTAGTTCTCCATGAAGAAGGGCCTTTGTCGGTCTCTTATAGTTCATTCTGACCACATGCCCAAACCACCGAAGTTGAGCCTTAGTAAGCGTAACCTCGATATCTTCCATCTTGGCACGAGCCAGCATGTCTTCGTTTGGCACATAGTCGTCCCAGCAAATACGAAGGATGTGACGCAGATGTCTCTGCTGAACCGCACGAAGAGACCTGACCTGATCTTGATAGTGTCCACGTTTCCTGACCATAGGTAAGCTGCGGAATGATGCATTGCTTGTACACCTGCAGTTTAGTGGCGATGGTAAGGTCATGGTTATCGAAGACACGTTTCCTCATACTGCCGAAAGAGCTGGCTGCAGCATTAGTTCTTGCATGAAGCTCAGTATCCAATCGAGTATCTGAGCAGATGTAACTTCCGAGATATTTGAACCGTTGCACACTTCCAAGCTGTTCTCCGTCAATGATAAAATTGACACTGTCGCTAGAGCCGACACTCATTGTCTCAGTCTTGCTTTTGTTAATGCGCAGTCCCATTCTCTTTGCAGTTTCATTGTAAATGTCGATGAGATCCTGAAGGTCTTCCGGGTTGTCAGAGAAGATAGCTATGTCATCGGCATATTGCGCTTCATGCAGGAACATCATTCGTGTCTTCGTCCTTGCTTTGAGTCGATGTAGGTCAAAAATGTCTCCATCATATCTGAATCGAACATGAATGCTCTTCGTCGAGCCAAGTCTGCCGAAGGCTACCTGCAAAAGGACTGCAGCGAAAAGTCCGAAAAGAGATGGAGCTAACTTGCAGCCTTGTTTCACACCGCTGTTGTATTCTACAGGATCACTAAGCTGGCCATTGACAGAGAGACGCGCTAGCATATCAGTGTGCAGAGCTTTTACCATACTTGTAAATCGATCCGGGCATCCACACTTTGAAAGCACCTTGTACAGCAGTTCGCGATTGACACTGTCAAATGCCTTTGTAAAGTCGATACAGGCAATATGCATTGATGTTCTATGCTCTCTCGTTTTCTCCATCAGCTGACGAATCGTAAAAATACCATCAATGGTACTGCGATCCCGTCGATACCCTGACTGAGACTCTGGGTAGATACGCTCCAAAATCTTGTCCAGCCGAACGAGAAGAATGTCTGCAAAAAGCTTTCCGACAACACTGAGTAAGGAAATGCCACGATAGTTACCGCAATCACTGCGATCACCCTTTTTGAACAAAATGGTGATGTTAGCATTGACAAAGTCACGAGGCATATCACCAGTCCTCCAAATAACATTGAAGAGCTCCAAAAGATGATTCTGGAGAGAAGCACCGCCATGGATGATAACCTCTGGTGGGACACCATCAGGTCCAGGGCTTTTCCGTCGCTTGATACGGCGAATAGAGTACTTGAGTTCCTCGAGGGTGACTAGTCCATCCATCTCGTCGATGACTGGTAACTGAGGTATTTCCTCCAAGATAGTAAAGTCAGCGTCGGTAGTTTGATTCAGTAAAGTGCTGAAGTGCTCCATCCAACGATTCTGGATATCATTGGATGAGTTGAGAGTGTCACCAGCATTAGATTTGATAGGATGGTTGCAACGCGATGTCGGACCATAAACGGCATTAAGAGAAGCGTAGAATTCCCGGAAATTCTTCATTTGGGCGTGTCTTTCAACTTCATTGGCTCGGTCCTGGAACCACTGATTCTTCATAAGTCGGATATTATTTCTGAGCTCACGCCTGTTTTTCTTGTCCTTGACTAGTGCACTGATTTCAAGCTCGTTGAACCAGTCTCGGTTGCGATTTCCTTGTTTACCGAACACAGCTTCTGCACTGTTGAGTAAGATTTCCTTGGTTTCATCCCAAGATGGTCTACAATCACTCAAAACATTGGCAAGATAAACTTGCAGTTTGGATTCTTTGCCTTCGTCAACTTCGACATTGAACCTCTTTGGTGGACGCTGAGGGCGAGCAGGTTTCTGTAGCATGAATGAACATTTGCACACCACCAATCTGTGATCCGTGAAACAGTCTGCAGTTAGACTTGCTTTGGTCACACGGATGTTGTTGTCACTCATGGTTTTCTTACAAGCCAAGATGTGATCAAGTTGATGCCAGTGCTTGGACCGTGCATGCTGCCATGTAGTCTTCATCCTATCGTGAAGCCTGAAGAAGCTTCCAGTCACAGAGAACTCCATCCTGGCACAAAATTCTAGCAGTAGAAGTCCGTTTGAGTTCATGTTCCCTGTAGTAGCAGCAGCAGTAGTAGTATATCTGCAATAGTTATAAATGCAACTTTTGAGGTAAATAGTTCTTCCACTGTACACTCCACTTCCGTGCATATTAAATTAGCCTATAATCAACACCTGGTTCCTCATTACATTAATGTTATCTAACAGCCCTGTTATAGGCATTATAAATTTCGGTGGATGATGTTGATAGTGTGCATCTAATTAGTTTCACTAAAACATACAAAGCTCTCAATTGAACATGTTCGACTGGGATCGCTATGTATGTTCCATTAATTCTTCATTTTTTATCGCACAAGTGCCATAAGCTAATCTACATACTTGGAAAGTGCTTCCCATTAAGACATTGTTTTGTCTAGCATTCTTTATAATTTTAGTTAGGTGATCTTTAAAATTAAATAGTTTATTATCTAGGAATAATATATATATATATATATATATATATATATATATATAATCTTTATTTGCCATTAAAATACATTGATAATCGTATAGATAATCGAGAGATAATCAATCAGTGTTAATAAATCTTACACTGCTGAAGGCAAATGCATCAGTGCAATCTAAACTACTGCGCAGTAATGACGAATAAAATCAAACATATTTACAACTATGCACAAAAAAAATGAAAAAAAAAACATGATTTAATTAATATGGCCTTAGGTATATGAATTCTGAATTAGTGTGTATGTTGTCGTACTGGTGTGATGGTATTTCACATCTGGTTAATATTATTGATTTTAATTTTGTTTTAAATGCTGATAGGGACTTGATTTGTTTAACCTGTAATGGTAGAGAATTCCAAAGTAAAATTGCTTGTTTGATTACAGAGTTCGTTCCATAGTGTGTATTTGTCCTAATTTGTTTTAGATTGCTTGTTCTGGAATAAAAAGTAAATCTGTTATTCTGGAATGGTTTGCTGATGTTGTTAATGTATTTAAATATAAAAAGCAGAGTAAAATATTCTTTGTGTGCTTCAAATATTGGGAATTTTAAAGTTTTTCTCAGGTTAGTTGTTGAAGCTTTGAATTTTTGTCTACCTGACTTATGTTTGTATGAGTACCCAGCTATCAATCTCAATGCATAGTTTTTAAGGAGATTTAATTTTAAGTAATTTTCTCTTTTGGTTTTTTGAAGTAGCGTACATCCATATAAGAAGTATGGAAGAACTAAAGTTTTATATATTAGTGTCTTAGTTTCCTTTGTTAGTTGCCCTTTAACTTGTCGGAGATATGATGTGCTAGATGCCATTTTTGTGTATATGTTATTAAAGTGTTCATCCCATGAAAGATTATTGTCTACTTGTATGCCCAGGAATTTAACATTGTTAGTTTGTTTGATTACAGCATTATCTATTGCCAAAGTGGTTGATGATGCATCATTAGTATTTAATGATGGTGACAGTATCATGAATTCTGTTTTGTCATTATTCATTTTTAGCTTGTAATGACTAAATGCCATATTTATATTTTTCATATCTTCTTCTAAATAATTTTTTGCAGTTTGGACATTTTCATGGGCTATGTAGATTGTAGTGTCATCAGCGTATTGCGTTATTCGTAAGTGTTTTAATACACTGGATATGTTGTTTATATATAGGCAAAATAATAACGGACCTAGTAGTGTTCCTTGCGGTATACCTCTGTTTAACGTGGCCCAGTCAGAAAAGTTGTTTGTATCTAACTTTACTCGTTGTTGTCTATCTTTGAGATAATTTTGTACAAGTTTTAACGATATCGAATCTAATCCGATTTGTTTTAAATTATCGTAAAGTAGTTCGTGATTAATGCTATCGAATGCTTTAGTTAAATCCAAAAATGCTGCTAAAATGTATTGCTTCTTGTCTAAACTATGTCTCCAATTTTCTGTTGTGTGTATTAAGGCGTCAATGGTTGAATGGTGTTTACGGAAGCCAAACCAATGTTTTGATAAAAGTTCGTGTTAATCACAGGTCGTTCTCACAAACACAAAAAATCAGTTATGCCAGAATTTCACTTGCATCACACATTGTGAATTTATACTCATATTATGCTGCCACAGATACAACCTTAAACTTGCTGAGATGGAACTGCATACCATTTTCAACTGCCCAATCGTAGAGCCCTTTTAGGTCCAGTTGAATGTCACTACAGCTGGTAAAGGAATCATATTCTGACCATATTGCTGTCGTCTGCAAAAAGCCGTGAAAAATTTCTCATACAAACTAGGCAATTCATTTACAAATATCACAAATAAACACAGACCTAATTCCGAACCTTGAAGTACACTGCTAGTTACTATCAACACAAGTGAATTGCATTCTCTTTTCCAAGAAGTTAACTATAAATTTTAGAACTGAAAATTATGCTATAAATTTCAAATTTCGTAAATGGAAAGTGAGGAGGTACAACAAAAAACGCAATATTAAGTTTTTATAATTATCTTTATTTTGCTTGTATAACAAATATTGCTTGTGTTTGTTTTTAACTGTTCATTGAAAATTTCAAAAGTCGCAAACTAAAGCATTGATAAAATTATAATAATTGTATCACTATTAATGTTGATTGTAAAACAATTTAATAATGGTAGCAACAACAACACTGAAAATATAATATACAATATACAAAATATAAAATAACAGTAGTACTAGTAGTAATAATTCGTGAAATTAGGTACGTAATCATCAAAGATGCAACAACAGCAACACTGAAAATATAATATACAATATACAAAATGTAAAATAACAGTAGTACTAGTAGTAATAATTCATAAAATTAGGTACGTAATCATCAAAGATGCAACAACAACTACACTGAAGATATAATATACAATATACAAAATATAAAATAACAGTAGTACTAGTAGTAATAATTCATAAAATTAGGTACGTAATCATCAAAGATGCAACAACAGCAACACTGAAAATATAATATACAATATACAAAATATAAAATAACAGTAGTACTAGTAGTAATAATTCATAAAATTAGGTACGTAATCATCAAAGATGCCTAGTGGGTTTTAAAAGAATGCAGTCTGAAAAGAATTTGCATATCTCTGAATCACTGCACAAGTCCATGCGTTTAATTAAGGTTGCCCGCCTTGCTAAACTGTTTTTGTTAAAGTTCTGTTCCTTGTTCGTTTTCAAACTTTTCCTATGCGGTGCTTGCAAGCTCATCTGTCGAAGGCAGAATTTAGTTATAAAAGTAAAGCGAATTTATTAAATGGATATGGTTCTTTAAATTTGTAGCATTTACGTAGTAGGTGCTTACATAAGATAATACGTCTTTATTTCACACACTGTGATAGAACACAAATTAGCCTTTAATGAAACCATTTGAATAGAAGAAAGTGTGCGAGGACAGCGTACGACTATAGGAGTCCTATAAACACTGGCCTTATATATTGTTTATTTACAGAATTTGGTTTATGGTGGCTTGGCTAAAATCATTAGAAAATTATTATTGGTATATTTTTATAGGCCCATTATAAAATTCCAATGCATGTTAATCTATATGAATAGATATTAGAATAAGAATTGAAAAATTATCAGTATCACGTTGTTTTCATTAGTTAATTGAGGCTGCTAGTAGATTGTTGCCAGTGTAGTTAAATACTGAGAGTGCTACAAATTATTACTTAAAGGCAGGAGTCAGAAATGGGGCTCCTAAATTTTAGGAGTTGGGGTTGGATCTTAAATCCTATAAGTTGGAATCAGGGTGAGGGGTTTAATGTACCGATTCCACAGCCTAAAAGGAGTCGTGTAATACCTCAAGAAATGGCCAATCTGACATAAAATGCTTAGATATAATGACGACATAAATGTCGGATAAATAACACATTTTCTCGTAACTTGTACCGCAGTTTAAACAAAACTGGGATCCAGGTAAATGCATAAAAAGTGATCAAGGTAAAAAGCAAACATGAAGATAGTTGTGTGAATAGTTAAGAATAGCAATGGTGATGAACAAATCATTGCAAACCAGCAGTTAACTGATTAAAACTAACTAAAACTAACAGTAGAAAATGCGATAATTAACTTTAGTAACAAAAATATACAAAAATTTCCATAATTAAAATTAATTATACCGTGTTAGTTTTAGTTAATGACTAACTGTTGGCTTGTAATAACTTGCAACATTGTTATTGCCATATAATGCTAATACATTATATATATTGTATATTATCTATCTATCTATCTATGTATATATATATATATATATAATACTAAATGCATTATATAATATATTTGACATATTATTATATGTATTATGTACTATGTGTAATATATATTTATTACATTACTAACTTTTTATTTTTCATGATTCATTGATAAGCTTTTCTACAGTCCTTTTGAATTGTGTTAGATATTAGCCATTACTTTTTATTAATTTGCTTTTTGATTTTTCAATGCTAATACAAATTACCTAATATTTGTCAAAATTCAGAGAACAATGAGAGAAAGAAGAAGAAAGAACACAATTAGAAATCCAGTAACAGTTTGGGCAGAACAGGAAAAAAGCGTGAGCAAGATTTTCCCTGACCTGTCTGTTTTTCTTACAAAGCTATTTTCCTACTTATGAAGTAGATTTTTCCTTGTGATTCTGGATTTGAAATGTTTCCCACAATACAAAGCTAATGTCCTACTAATGAACTAGATTTTTCCCTGTGATTCTGGATTTGAAATGTTTCCCACAATACAAAGCTAACATCCCACTTACGAAGTAGTTTTTTCCCTGTGATTCTGAATTTGAAATGTTTCGCACAATACATACTTACTTATGAACTAGATTTTTTCCTGGGATTCTGGATTTGAAATGTTTCCCAGAATACAAAGCTAACGTCTTACTTATGAAGTAGACTTTTCCATGTGATCATTTATAAGTGTTTTATAATACTTTTTTTTCTCATTCAAAAGCAGCTGATTGTTGGTTCACAAAATGTCCAAAATTAAGAACCAATAAAAAACTTTTCAGTACAACTATAGATAACCCTCTCTGTCAATGTGTTTCTCTATCAAATTTAGAATTCATGAAGGCTGTTTTTTAACAAACTTCAAAATGGCAGTCACCTCAAAGGCTATGGTTTAAACGTCGCAAAACTTAATAAGTCTGCACATTTTGTGAATGTCAGCAGTCTGTCAAAGGTCATGTGCATTGCTTGATTTTGCTCTGCTGTCAGAACACCAATCATTATTTAAACATTGTGCACATAAATTGTTGCTATAAAATATGCTGATTGCATGCTGCTGTTTTAAAAAAATGTTTTAATGCTTGAGAACTTTTGTAGTTAAAGTGGTAAATTGGTGTGAATTAAATTCAAAGTAAAAATGACTGTGTCACTAAATTTGACGTTTTGTCATTTGTTGGTAAGCAATACTGGAAGTTTCTTCAATTAATTTCTTGTTTTACAGAAATATGTCCTTCATCTCCGGATTTGCAAAGATGGATCAGGCAGTACAAGTAGTTCCTGGATTTGTGAAAATTGAAAGTGATGTTTTAGATGAATCCACAGATGTTAAGGTGCAAACTGACAATGTTCCTGTAAAAACCGAAAGTGATGCTGAATCAGTGAAAATAAACATCAACAAATGCAAAGTAGAAGAGTGTGACAGTCAAGGACATGAAACTTCTGTAAAAACTGAACCTGATGTGAAAATAGGTAACATAGATAACAGTAGCATTGATGTAACTTCACAAAGGAATGGAAGACTTAAACCTTTGCTTATGAATAGTGAATACATTGCTGAAGTGAATACAGCAGGAAATTGTTTGAGTGGAGACACGATAGACAAGAAAGTGATACCTGTTAATGACTTCATAAAAACTGAACCAGGTGTTTTAGCTCATGCTGTGGAAGATTTAGCAGATGATAAATTTTTCGCAAATGTGAACAAAGAATGCAAGGAGCTGCTATCTTTTC
Organism: Tubiluchus corallicola; assembly: GCA_030141605.1. Lineage (NCBI taxonomy): Eukaryota > Metazoa > Priapulida > Priapulimorpha > Priapulimorphida > Tubiluchidae > Tubiluchus > Tubiluchus corallicola. Next base: position 15,653 of record JAQGDQ010000636.1, on the reverse strand, counting down.
AGACTTCTCTTTCTGATCCTGTTGTTAAAGACATTCACAACGTAGCTAATTCCATGCAAGAATCATGTCAATCACGCAGAATCATATCTGCTATGTCAAGCGCAGTGAAATTGCCTTCACAAGTTCATATTAGTAAGAAGCCTTTCAAGTGTAGTCAATGTGATGCGGTATTTACTCGTGCATATACTCGGAAAGTGCATTTAAGAATTCACTCTGGAGAAAGGCCATTTAAGTGTAGTCAGTGCAAAGCTGCATTTGCTCAGGCAGGTAACTTGACAGTACATTCAAGGACTCATACTGGAGAGAAGCCTTTCAAATGTAGTCAATGTGATGCTGCTTTTACTCAGAGAAGTCATCTGAAAGAACATTTAAGAATCCACTCTGGAGAAAAACCATTTAAGTGTAATCAGTGTGATGCTGCATTTACTCATACAAATGGGCTGAAAAAACATTCAAGAATTCATACTGGAGAAAATCCATTCAGTTGTAGTCAATGTGGTGCTGCTTTTGATCAGAGAAGTACTCTGAAAGAACATTTAAGAATCCACTCTGGAGAAAAACCATTTAAATGTAATCAGTGTGATGCTGCATTTGCTCATACAAATGGATTGAAAAAACATTTAAGAATTCATACTGGAGAAAATCCATTCAGTTGTAGTCAATGTGGTGCTGCTTTTGCTCAGGCAGATGGCTTAAAAGTACATTTAAGAAATCACACTGGAGAGAAACCATTCAAGTGCATTCAGTGCAATGCTGCATTTGCTCAGGCAGGAGGACTGAAAGTACACACAAGAATTCACACTGGAGAGAAGCCTTTCAAATGTAATCAGTGCGCTGCTGCTTTTACTCAGAGAAGTACTCTGAAAGAACATTTAAGAATCCACTCTGGAGAAAAACCATTTAAGTGTAATCAGTGTGATGCTGCATTTGCTCAGAGAAGTGCTCTGAGAGTACATTCAAGGACTCATACAGGAGAAAAACCTTTTAAGTGTTCTCTGTGTGGGGCTGCATTTGCTTATGCACATAATCTAAAAGCACATTTAAGAATCCATTCTGGAGATAAACCATTTAAATGTAATCAGTGTGATGCTGCATTTGCTCAGACTAGTGCTCTAAAAGTTCATTTAAGAGTTCACTCTGGAGAAAGGCCATTTAAGTGTAGTCAGTGCAAAGCTGCATTTGCTCAGGCAGGTAACTTGACAGTACATTTAAGAACACATAATGGAGAAAAAACCTTTTAAATGTAGTCAGTGTAATGCTGCGTTTGGTCAGTCAAGCCTTCTCAAAGCACATTTTAGAATTCGCACTCGTGAGAAACCTTTCAAGTGCAGTCACTGTGAGGTTTCATTTGCTAACTCAGGTCATCTTAAAACACATTGTAGAATTCACACTGGAGAAAGACCATTCAAGTGCAGTCAGTGTGATGCTGCATTTGCTAATATAAGCCATGTGAAAGCACACTTTAGAACTCACACTGGCAAAAAACCGTTCAAGTGCAGTCAGTGTGATGCTGCTTTTGCTCATACAAGTAGTTTGAAAGTGCATTTGAGAACTCACAAACGAGAAAAACCTTGCAAGTGCAATCAGTGTGAAGCTGCATATGCTCATACAGATAATGTGAAAGTACGTGCAAGAATTCACATTGGAGAAAAACCATGCAAGTGTAATGAGTGCGGTGCTGCATTTACCACATCAGGTAGCCTAAAATACCATTTAAGAAAGCACATTGGAGAAAGACCATTCAAGTGTAGTCAGTGTGCTGTTGCATTTGCTTTATCAAGTTCTTTAAACATACATTCAAAAACTCACTCTTGAGAAAAATGGTTTAAGTGCCGTAATTGTGATGCCACATTTAAATGGTTTAGCAATCTGAAAATACATTCAAGAGCTCACACTACAAGAAAACTTTTTAGGTGTGATCAGTGTGTTGCTACTTTCCTTAAAGCAGGTAAGTTAAAGGTACATTCTAGAACTCACAAGAGCTCACTTATTTAAGAACTCAAACCATTTAAGTGTATTAAGTGTGATGCTACTTTTGCTTGTTCGGCTTTTCTAAGTCATCACCATCAAGAGATTCACAAAAGGAAAACATATCTTTAGTAGCTTTTTAACTGGGCCATATTGATTTTTGCACGTTTGGCAAAAACTTCTTGTGGTGTGTTTCTAAAACAGAATCTTGTAAATAAACAAATAGCTGTTCGTTATTGAGTACTAATATTGAATATTTGTTTTATTTCTACACATGAACACACATGCATGCATTCACACACACATACACACAATTATAAATAAGTATGTACTTATATTTAGAAAGCAGTTTTCACAAATCACATGACAATGAACAATAATCCTCAAGTGATTTATTAAAGGGAAAGAACAGGGATATTTTAAAGTACATCCAAACAAACTGCCCATGCAAGGTTACATGACTTAACATTACCCTTTTGAAAGATTTATGTAACTCGAAAAGAAAATGTTTACTAATTTAAAATATTTATGCCACCTGGTAAAATGGCACTGCATCGCCATCCCATTAATTAACAAAAACCCCCAAACAAAACAAAAAAAACAACAAAACACACCAACACACAAACAAACCCAACCCACCAAACAACAAAACCACATTAAGTTAGTGCATTGAAGTCTTGCAATTAAGTTTGTACATTTAAGTCTTGCACTTAAGTTAGTGAATTTAAGTCTTGCAATTAAGTTTGTACATTTAAGTCTTGCACTTAAGTGAGTGCATTTAAGTTAGTGCATTTAAATATTGCACTTAAGCTTTCACTTAAATTACTTAAAAACCAAAATTAATATTTAAAAAACTCAAAGACTGGTCTACAGACTGTAATGAGGCGTGACATTTTTTATTTTGTAAATCATTTTGCTTACTGAAGAATTTGCTTTGTCGAGCTTAAACCTGGACATTTCTCGTTACAACAGAACTGATTTTAAAACCCTTGTTAGGTAAATATATATAATATATATTTATATTAGTATTAGTAATCGTATTGGTATTAGTATTAGTAGTAGTAGTAGTAGTAGTAGTAGTAGCAGTAGTAGTAGTAGTAGTAGTAGTAGTATTAGTAGCAGTAGTAGTGGTAGTAGTAGTAGCAGTAGTAGCAGTAATAGTGTAGTAGCAGCAGTAGTAGCAGTAATAGTGTAGTAGCAGTAGTAGTAGTAGTATATCTGCAGTAGTTATAAATGCAACGTTTGAGGCAAACAGTTCTTCCACTGTACACGCCACTTCCATGAATACTAAATTAGCCTATAATCAACACCTACGCATTTTTCCACTGACCTGTTTCCTCATCATAATGACGTAATCTAACATCCTTGTTATAGGCATTATGAAGTGCATCAATTAAATTTCAGTGGATGATGTTGATAGGGTGCATCTAATTAAATTTACTAAAATATACAAAGCTCTCAATGGAACAGCTAAGACTGGGATCGCTATGTATGTTCCATTAATTCTTCATTTTATATTGCACAAGTGCCACAAGCTAATTTACATACTTGGAAAGTGCTTCCCATTAGTACATTGTTCTGTCTAGCATTCTTTATAATTTCAGATAGGTGATCTTTAAAATTAAATAGTTTATTATCTAGAAATAATCAAAGGTCCTTCTCACAAACACAAAAAATCAGTTATGCCAGAATTTCACTTGCATCACACATTGTGAATTTATACTCATATTATGCTACCACAGATACAACCTTAAACTTGTTGAGATGGAACTGCATACCATTTTCAACTGCCCAATCGTAGAGCCCTTCTATGTCCAGTTGAAGGTCACTATGGCTGGTAGAGGAATCATATTCTACCATATTGCTGTCGTCTGCAAAAAGACGAGAAGAATTGCTCATACAAACTAGGCAATTCATCTATAAATATCACAAATAAACACAGACCTAATTCCGAACCTTGAAGTACACTGCTAGTTACTATCAACACAAGTGAATTGCATTCTCTTTTCCAAGAAGTTAACTATCACTTTAGAACTGAAAATTATGCTCTGAATTTCAAGTTTCGTAAATGGAAAGTGAATGGTACAACAACAAACGCAATATTAATTTTTTTATAATTGTCTTTATTTTGCTTGTATAATAAATATTGCTTGTGTTTGTTTTTAACTGTTCATTGAAAATTTCAAAAGTCGCAAACTAAAGCACTGATAAAATTATAATAATTGTATTACTATTAATGTTGATTGTAAAACAATTTAATAATGGTAACAACAACAATATTGAATATACAAAATAAAAAATAACAGTAGTACTAGTAGTAATAATTCGGGAAATTAGGTACGTAATCATCAAAGATGCATAGTGGGTTTTAAAAGAATGCAGTCTGAAAAGAATTTGAATTTATATGATACACTGCACAATGTGGTCCCTTTCCTTTAATTAAGGGTGTTAAAACTTTAGACATAGACATTTTATTTTTCTCCAATTTGTGTCACAAATTTTCGTTTTACAAAAAATAACTTTGTCTGTGGAGATGGGGCGAGGAAAGACTATAGGTCATCTACTCACTCACCCCTTATAATTTTATGTTGATGACAGAAAAAGAATTGATAACACAGGATGCAAATAAACTAACAAAATAAAGCAATTACAAAAGCAAACATAACAACGATAGCATAAGTGAAAAAAAAGGATAAACAAACAGTGGTAAAAATAAAATGATGGTGAAATTAATCACAATGCCGTAATTTATGTACATTCTTTAACGAAGCTTGCCCGTCTTGCTAAACTGTTTTTGTTAAAGTTCTGTTCCTTGTTCATTTTCAATTTTTTCCTATTCGGAGCTTGCAAGCTTATCTATCGAAGGCAGAATTTAGTTAAAAGTAAAGCGAATTTATTAAATGGATATGGTTCTTTAAATTTGTAGCATTTACGTAATAGATGCTTACATAAGATATAAGACGTCTTTATATCATACACTGTGATAGAATAAATACAAATTAGCCTTTAATGAAAGGCGAATTCGACGAACGATTATAGGAGCCCTAAAAACACTGGCCTTATTTATTGTATATTTACAGAATTTGGTTTATAGTGGCTTGGCTCAAATTATTAGAAAAATATTATTACTATATATTTTATAATAATAATAATAATAATCTTTATTTAAAGTCAGCTTTTGGGTCAGCAATTAACATTAGCTCAAAGAGCTATTATCGCCGACTGTAAATAACAACCTACAACTATATAAGAGAGACTATTATTACCCTACTTTTACCCTAAATACCACGCATCAGGCAGGCAAAGCAGTTACCATTTTGGTACCAAATCTTTGGTATGTCCCGGCCGCTGGTTCGAACTAACGACCTCCCAGACGGAAAGCAGGCGCATTACCATTAGACTAAACCGTCTGGTAAAAGGGTAAAATTACTAATTTTTATAGGCCCATTATAAAGTTCCAATGCATGTTAATCGATATGAATAGATATTGGAATAAGAATTGACAAGTTATCAGTATCTTCACTGGGAATTACACGTTGTTTTGCTTTGTTAAGGGAGGCCGCAAGTAGATTGTTGCTTCTGTAGTTAAATATTGGGATTGCTACAAATTATTACTTAAAGGCAGGAGTCACAGCTGGGGCTCCTAAATTTTAGGAGTTGGGGCGGATCTTAAATCCTATAAGTTGGAGTCAGGGTGAGGGGTTTAATGTACCGATTCCACAGCCTAAAAGGAGTCGTTTAATCACAACTGGGATCCAGGTAAATGCATAAAAAGTGATCAAGGTAAAAAGCAAACATGAAGATAGTTATGAATAGTTAAAAATAGCAATGGTGATGAACAAATCATTGCAAACCAGCAGTTAACTGATTAAAACTAACTAAAACTAACAGTAGAAAATGCGATAATTAACTTTAGTAACAAAAATATACAAAAATTTCCATAATTAAAATTAATTATACTGTGCTAGTTTTAGTTAAGTAATGACTAACTGTTGGCTTGTAATAACTTGTAATATTGCTATTGCCATATAATGCTAATACATTATATATATATTGTATATTATCTATCTATCTATCTATCTATATACTAGTATATATTTAGTATATATTATACTAAATGCATTATATAATATATTAGACATATTATTACATGTATTATGTACTATGTGTAATATATATTTATTACATTACTAACTTTTTATTTTTCATGATTCATTGATAAGCTTTTCTACAGTCCTTTTGAATTGTGTTAGATATTAGCCATTAATTTTTATTAATTTGCTTTTTGATTTTTCAATGCTCATACACATTACCTAATATTTGTCAAAATTCAGAGAACAATGAGAGAAAGAAGAAGAAAGAACACAATTAGAAATCCAGTAACAGTGTGGGCAGAACAGGAAAAAAGCGTGAGCAAGATTTTCCCTGACCTGTCTGTTGTTCTTACAAAGCTATTCTCCTACTTATGAACTAGATTTTTCTCTGTGATTCTGGATTTGAAATGTTCCCCACAATACAAAGCTAACGTTGTACTTATGAACTACATCTTTTCCCTGTGTTCCTGGATTTGAAATGTTTCCCACAATACAAAACTAACGTCCTACTGATGAACTAGATTTTTCCCTGTGATTCTGGATTTGAAATGTTTCCCACAATACATACTTACTTATGAACTGGTAAATTGATGTGAATTAAATTCAAAGTAAAAATGACTGTGTCACTAAATTTGACGTTTTGTCATTTGTTGGTAAGCAATATTGGAAGTTTCTTCAATTCTTTTCTTTTTTACAGAAATATATCCTTCATCTCCGGATTTGCAAAGATGGATCAGGCAGTACAAGTAGTTCCTGGATTTGTGAAAATTGAAAGTGATGTTTTAGATGAATCCACAGATGTTAAGGTGCAAACTGACAATGTTCCTGTAAAAACCGAAAGTGATGCTGAATCAGTGAAAATAAACATCAACAAATGCAAAGTAGAAGAGTGTGACAGTCAAGGACATGAAACTTCTGTAAAAACTGAACCTGATGTGAAAATAGGTAACATAGATAACAGTAGCATTGATGTAACTTCACAAAGGAGAGTTCACACTGGAGAAAAACCTTTTAAGTGTTCTCAGTGTGGGACTGCATTTGCTCACGCACATCATTTAAAAGCACATTTAAGAATCCATTCTGGAGATAGACCATTTAAATGTAATCAGTGTGATGCTGCATTTGCTCAGACAAGTGGATTGAAAACACATTGTAGAGTTCACATTGGAGAAAAACCATTCAAATGCAATCAGTGTGATGCGGCATTTGCTTATACAAGTAGTTTGAAATTTCATTTAAGAATTCACACTGGAGAGAAACCTTTCAAATGCAGTCAATGTGAAGCTGCATTTGCTCATTCAGGTGGACTGACAGTACATTCAAGGACTCATACAGGAGAGAAACCTTTCAAATGCAGTCAATGTGAAGCTGCATTTGCTCATTCAGGTGGACTGACAGTACATTTAAGGACTCATACAGGAGAAAAACCTTTCAAGTGTTCTCAGTGTGCTGCTGCATTTGCTCATATAAGTAGTTTGAGAACACATTCTAGAACTCACACTGGCGAGAAACCATTCAAGTGCATGCGGTGCAATGCTGCTTTTGCTCAGGCAGGTGGACTGAAAGTACACACAAGAACTCACACGGCAGAGAAGCCTTTCAAATGTAATCAGTGTGCTGCTGCTTTTACTCAGAGAAGTACTCTGAAAGAACATTTAAGAATCCACTCTGGAGAAAAACCATTTAAATGTAATCAGTGTGATGCTGCATTTGCTCAGTCAAGTGGATTGAAAAAACATTTAAGAATTCACACTGGAGAAAAACCTTTCAGTTGTAGTCAATGTGGTGCTGCTTTTGCTCAGGCAGATGGCTTAAAAGTGCATTTAAGAATTCACACTGGAGAGAAACCATTCAAATGTAGTCAATGTGAAGCTGCATTCGCTCGTTCAGGTGCACTGACAGTACATTCAAGGACTCATACAGGAGAGAAACCTTTCAAATGCAGTCAGTGTGAAGCTGCATTTGCTCATTCAGGTGCACTGACAGTACATTCAAGAATTCATACTGGAGAAAAACCTTTCAGTTGTAGTCAATGTGGTGCTGCTTTTGCTCAGGCAGATGGCTTAAAAATACATTTAAGAAATCACACTGGAGAGAAACCATTCAAGTGTAGTCTGTGTGATGCTGCCTTTACTTCGTCAAGTGTTTTGAAAGGCCATTCAAGAACTCATACTGGTGAGAAACCATTCAAGTGCATTCGGTGCAATGCTGCTTTCGCTCAGGCAGGCGGACTGAAAGTACACACAAGAACTCACACTGGAGAGAAGCCTTTCAAATGTAATCAGTGTGCTGCTGCTTTTACTCAGAGAAGTACTCTGAAAGAACATTTAAGAATCCACTCTGGAGAAAAACCATTTAAATGTAATCAGTGTGATGCTGCATTTGCTCATACAAGTGGATTGAAAAAACATTCAAGAATTCATACTGGAGAAAAACCTTTCAGTTGTAGTCAATGTGGTGCTGCTTTTGCTCAGGCAGATGGCTTAAAAGTGCATTTAAGAATTCACACTGGAGAGAAACCATTCAAATGCAGTCAATGTGAAGCTGCATTTGCTCGTTCAGGTGCACTAACAGTACATTCAAGGACTCATACAGGAGAGAAACCTTTCAAATGCAGTCAGTGTGAAGCTGCATTTACTCATTCAGGTGCACTGACGGTACATTCAAGGTCTCATACAGGAGAAAAACCTTTTAAGTGTTCTCAGTGTGATGCTGCATTTGCTCAGACACATAGTCTAAAAGTTCATTTAAGAAATCATTCTGGAGAAAAACCATTTAAGTGTAGTCAGTGTGAAACTGCATTTGTTCAGGCAGGTGACTTGACAGTACATTTAAGATCTCATACTGGAGAAAAACCTTTTAAATGTGGTCAGTGTTGTGCTGCATTTGGTCAGTCAAGCACTCTTAAAGCACATTTTAGAACTCACACTGGAGAGAAACCTTTTAAGTGTAATCAGTGTGATGCTGCGTTTGCTCAGAGAAGTGCTCTGAAAGTACATTTAAGAATCCATTCTGGAGAAAAACCATTTAAGTGTAGTCTGTGTCATGCTGCATTTGCTCAGAGAAGTGCTCTGAAAGTACATTTAAGAATCCATTCTGGAGAAAAACTGTTTAAATGTTGTGAGTGTGATGCTGCATTTGCTCAGGCAAGTGGTCTAAGAGTTCATTTAAGAGTTCATTCTGCAGAAAAACTGTTTAAGTGTAGTCAGTGTAAAGCTGTATTTGTTCAGGCAGGTGACTTAACAGTACATTTAAGATCTCATAATGGAGAAAAAACCTTTTAAATGTAATCAGTGTAATGCTGCATTTGGTCAGTCAAGCCATCTCAAAGCACATTTTAGAATTCGCACTCGTGAGAAACCTTTCAAGTGCAGTCAGTGTGATGCTGCATTTGCTCATATATAGGCCATATGAAAGCACACTTTAGAACTCACACTGGCAAAAAACCGTTCAAGTGCAGTCAGTGTGATGCTGTTTTTACTCATACAAGTAGTTTTAAAGTGCATTTGAGAACTCACAAACGAGAAAAACCTTGCAGGTGCAATCAGTGTGATGCTGCATATGCTCATACAGATAATCTGAAAGTAAATGCAAGAATTAACATTGGAGAAAAACCATACAAGTGCAATGAGTGCGGTCCTGCATTTACCACATCAGGTAGCCTAAAACACCATTTAAGAAAGCACACTGGAGAAAGACCATTCAAGTGTAGTCAGTGTGCTGTTGCATTTGCTTTAACAAGTTCTTTAAACATACGTTCAAAAACTCACTCTCGAATAAAATGGTTTAAGTGGGTCATTGTGCTGCCACATTTAAATGGTTTAGCAATGTAGAGAGCGCACACTACAAGAAAACTTTTTAGGTGTGATCAGTGTGTTGCTACTTTCCTTAAAGCAGGTAAATTAAAGGTACATTCAAGAACTCACAAGAGTTCACTTATTTAAGAACTCAAACCATTTAAGTGTATTAAGTGTGATGCTACTTTTGCTTGTTCGGCTTTTCTAAGTCATCACCATCAAGAGATTCACAAAAGGAAAACATATCTTTAACCCTTTTGCTAGTTAGTTGCTTTTTAACCAGCCATATTGATTTTTGCACGTTTTTCAAAAACTTCTTGTGGTGTGTTTCTAAAACAGAATCTTGTAAATAAACAAATAGCTGTTCGTTATTGAGTACTAATATTGAATATTTGTTTTATTTCTACACATGAACACACATGCATGCATTCACACACACATACACCATTATAAATAAGCATGTATTTATATTTAGAAAGCAGTTTTCACAAATCACATGACAACGAACAATGATCCTCAAGTGATTTATTAAAGGGAAAGAGCAGGGATAATTTAAAGTATATCCAAACAAACTGTCCATGCAAGGTTACATGACTTAACATTACCCTTTTGAAAGATTTATGTAACTCGAAAAGAAAATGTTTACTAATTTAAAATATTTGTGCCACCTGGCAAAATGGCACTGCGTCGCCATCCCATTAATTCAGCAGAAAACACAATATTGATCATATCGACAAGATAAAGTGATTCAAACTTTTGCTTAGTTAGTGACGTGTGCACTGCGAAAGCTCTGATTATTTTTTAAACTTTACACAATGTTAAACCTGCATCAAATGAATTACCATTAAAATGGCTGCAGTTAACAGTGAACAATGAAATTCTATTTTACTAGTTTTACACCCGTTACTCCTAACATAAACTCCGCGTGCAATACGAGAGTAACTAAGTGATAAAAATTTGCAGGACGAACTTTTTAAGCTTTATTTTTTGCATTTTCTTGTGCTTTAATCTGGACATTTTATAATGCAAATCCTTTCACACCCACGCAAGTATTTCATACATAAACTTCACGAGATTTTATTTCTGATGCAAATTGACTTGCAAACTGAATAAGCAGAAAAGCCCTTTCAGTTCTGTAAGCTGGTAAAACTTCCTACTAGCGTAATAAATAAATGTAAAAATGGCTTTGCTTAAGTGACAAGATTTAGCATTAAATTCAGTCTGAAGTCCTCCATGTCTGCTGAAGAAAAGGTTTCAGATTTGCCAATCGAAAGTAATTTTCCTAAATGAAACCAAAAGCCTCTTACTTAAGTTAGTGCATTTAAATCTTGCAATTAAGTTTGTACATTTAAGTCTTGCTCTTAAGTTAGTGCATTTAAGTCTTGCAATTAAGTTTGTACATTTAAGTCTTGCACTTAAGTGAGTGCGTTTAAGTTAGTACATTTAAGTCTTGCAATTAAGTTTGTACATTTAAATATTGCACTCAAGTTTTCACTTAAATTACTTAAAAACCAAAATTAATATTTAAAAAACTCAAAGACTGGTCTACAGACTGTAATGAGGCGTGACATTTTTTATTTTGTAAATCAATTTGCTTACTGGAGAATTTGTTTTGTCGAACTTAATCCTGGACATTTCTCGATACAACAGAACTGATTTTAAAACACTTGTTAGATAAATATATATAATATATATTTATATTAGTATTAGTAATCGTATTGGTATTAGCATTAGTAGTAGTATTAGTAGTAGTAGTAGTAGTAGTAGTAGTAGTAGTAGCAGCAGCAGCAGCAGCAGCAGCAGCAGCAGCAGCAGTAGTAGTAGTAGTAGTAGTAGTAGTAGTAGTAGTAGTAGTAGTAATAGTAGTTGCTGTAGTAGTATTAGTGTTAGTAGTAGCAGTAGTAGTAGTAGTATTAGTAGTAGTAGCAGCAGCAGCAGCAGCAGCAGCACCAGCAGCAGCAGCAGCAGCAGCAGCAGTAGTAGTAGTAGTAGTAGTAATAGCAGTAGTCGTTGTAGTAGTAGTAGTGGTAGTAGTAGTAGTAGTAGAAGTAGAAGTAGCAGTATTAATATTATTATTAGTATTAGTATTAGTATTAGTATTAGTATTAGTATTAGTATTAGTATTAGTATTAGTATTAGTATTAGTATTAGTATTAGTATTAGTATTATTATTATTATTAGTATTAGTATTAGTATTAGTATTAGTAGTAGTAGTGGTAGTAGTAGTAGTAGTAGTAGTAGTAGTAGTAGTAGTAGTAGTAGTAGTAGTAGTAGTAGTAGTAGTAGCAGTTAGTAGTAGTAGTAGTAGTAGCAGCAGCAGCAGCAACAGCAGTGGTATATCTGCAATAGTTGTAAATGTAACTTTTGAGGTAAATAGTTCTTCCACTGTACACACCACTTCCATGAATACTGAATTAGCCTATAATCAACACCTACACATGTTTCCACTGACCTGCTTCCTCATTATAATGATGTAATATATCATCCTTGCTATAGGCTTTATAAAGTGCATCAATTAAATTTCAGTGGATGATGTTGATAGTGTGCATCTAATTAGTTTCACTAAAGTATATAAAGCTCTCAATGGAACAGGTTCGACTGGGACCGCTATGTATGTTCCATTAATTCTTCATTTTATATTGCACAAGTGCCATAAGCTAATCTCCATACTTGGAAAGTGCTTCCCATTAATACATTGTTTTGTCTAGCATTCTTTATAATTTCAGCTAGGTGATATTTAAAATTAAATAGTTTATTATCTAGAAATAATCAAAGGTCTTTTTCACAAACACAAAAAATCAGTTATGCCAGAATTGCACTGGCATCGCATACGGTGAATTTACACTCATATTATGCTGCCACAGATACAACCTTAAACTTGTTGAGATGGAACTGCATACCATTTTCAACTGCCCAATCGTAGAGCCCTTTTAGGTCCAGTTGAATGTCACTACAGCTGGTTAAGAAATCATATTCTGACCATATTGCTGTCGTCTGCAAAAAGACGAGGAGAATTGCTCATACAAACAAAGCAATTCATCTATAAATATCACAAATAAACACAGACCTAATTCCGAACCTTGAAGTACACTGCTAATTACTATCAACACAAGTGAATTGCATTCTCTTTTCCAAGAACTTAACTATCACTTTAGAACTGAAAATTATGCTCTGAATTTCAAGTTTCGTAAATGGAAAGTGAGGAGGTACAACAAAAAACGCAATATTAATTTTTTATAATTATCTTTATTTTGCTTGTATAATAAATATTGCTTGTGTTTGTTTTTAACTGTTCATTTAAAATTTCAAAAATCGCAAACTAAAGCATTGATAAAATTATAATAATTGATTCACTATTAACGTTGATTGTAAAACAATTTGATAATGGTAACAACAACAATACTGAATATACAATATACAATATATAAAATAACAGTACTACTAGTAGTAATAATTCGGGAAATTAGGTACGTAATCATCAAAGACGCCTAGTGGGTTTTAAAAAAATGCAGTCTGAAAAGAATTTGCATTTCTCTGAATCACTGCACAATGTGGCCTATTCGTTAAATTAAGGTCGCCCGCCTTGCTGAACTGTTTTTGTTAAAGTTCTGTTCCTTGTTCGTTTTCAAACTTTTCCTATGCGGAGCTTGCAAGCTTATCTGTCGAAGGCAGAATTTAGTTAAAAGTAAAGCGAATTTATTAAATGGATATGGTTCTTTAAATTTGTAGCATTTACGTAATAGGTGCTTACATAAGATAATACGTCTTTATTTCACACACTGTGATAGAATACAAATGAGCCTTTAATGAAACCATTTGAATAGAAGAAAGTGTGTGAGGACAGCGTACGACTATAGGAGTCCTATAAACACTGGCCTTATATATTGTTTATTTACAGAATTTGGTTTATGGTGGCTAAAATCATTAGAAAAATATTATTGGTATATTTTTATAGGCCCATTATAAAATTCCAATGCATGTTAATCTATATGAATAGATATTAGAATAAGAATTGAAAAGTTATCAGTATCTTCGCTGGGAATTACACGTTGTTTCGATTAGTTAAGGGAGGCTGCTAGTAGATTGTTGCTTCTGTAGCTAAATATTGAGAGTGCTACAAATTATTACTTAAAGGCAGGAGTCAGAAATGGGGCTCCTAAATTTTATCAGTTGGGGTTGGATCTTAAATCTTAGAAATTGGAGCCAGGGTGAGGGGTTCAATGTACCGATTCCACAGCCTAAAAGGAGTCGTGTAATACCTCAAGAAATGGCTTAGATATAATGACGACATAAAATGCTTAGATATAATGACGACATAAATGTCGGATAAATAACACATTTTCTCGTAACTTGTACCGCAGTTTAAACACAGCTGGGATCCAGGTAAATGCGTAAAAAGTGATCAAGGTAAAAAGCAAACATGAAGATAGTTATGAATAGTTAAAAATAGCAATGGTGATGAACAAATCATTGCAAACCAGCAGTTAACTGATTAAAACTAACTAAAACTAACAGTAGAAAATGCGATAATTAACTTTAGTAACAAAAATATACAAAAATTTCCATAATTAAAATTAATTATACTGTGCTAGTTTTAGTTAAGTAATGACTAACTGTTGGCTTGTAATAACTTGTAACATTGCTATTGCCATATAATGCTAATACATTATATATATTGTATATTATCTATCTATCCATCTATATATATATATATATATATATATATATAATACTAAATGCATTATATAATATATTTGACATATTATTATATGTATTATGTACTATGTGTAATATATATTTATTACATTACTAACTTTTTATTTTTCATGATTCATTGATAAGCTTTTCTACAGTCCTTTTGAATTGTGTTAGATATCAGCCATTACTTTTTATTAATTTGCTTTTTGATTTTTCAATGCTAATACAAATTACCTAATATTGGTCAAAATTCAGAGAACAATGAGAGAAAGAAGAAGAAAGAACACAATTAGAAATCCAGTACAGTGTGGGCAGAACAGAAAAAAAGCGTGAGCAAGATTTTCCCTGACCTGTCTGTTTTTCTTGCAAAGCTATTCTCCTACTTATGAAGTAGATCTTTCTCTGTGATCCTGGATTTGAAATGTTTCCCCACAATACAAAGCTAACATCTTACTTATGAAGTAGATTTTTCTCTGTGATTCTGGATTTGAAATGTTTCCCTACAATACAAAGCTAATCTATTACTTATGAAGTAGATCTTTCTCTGTGATCCTGGATTTGAAATGTTTCCCCACAATACAAAGCTAACATCTTACTTATGAAGTAGATTTTCTCTGTGATTCTGGATTTGAAATGTTTCCCTACAATACAAAGCTAATCTATTACTTATGAAGTAGATTTTTCTCTGTGATTCTGGATTTGAAATGTTTCCCCACAATGCAAAGCTAACATCCTACTTACGAAGTAGATTTTTCCCTGTGATTCTGGATTTGAAATGTTTCCCACAATACATACTTACTTATGAACTAGATTTTTTCCTGGGATTCTGGATTTGAAATGTTGCCCACAATACAAAGCTAATGTCCTACTGATGAACTAGATTTTTCCCTGGGATTCTGGATTTGAAATGTTGCCCACAATACAAAGCTAACATCCTATTTACGAAGTAGATTTTTCCCTGTGATTCTGGATTTGAAATGTTTCCCACAATACATACTTACTTATGAACTAGATTTTTTCCTGGGATTCTGGATTTGAAATGTTGCCCACAATACAAAGCTAATGTCCTACTGATGAACTAGATTTTTCCCTGGGA
>JAQGDQ010002503.1:0-17309 GCA_030141605.1 Tubiluchus corallicola | reverse complement strand
CTAATGGTTGCCTCATAAAATAATTTTATTTACATTAAACTGCTACTTATTTTGTCTTTACTACCTGAGCCATTAACACTGCTTCTGCCACAATGCTACTACCTACAAAGGCTCTACCTTCCATATTTACAATACCTCTCCTAATAGGAGTTAAAAGTTTTAATTTAAAAACAAGCGTGTCTCCAGGCACTACTTTCTTTCTAAACTTTATTGCATCTAACTTCAAAAAATAAGTAGAATACTTCTCTGGTTCTTCCACTTGATGAAGCACAAATATACCTCCTGCCTGTGCCATTGCTTCAATCTGTAACACACCTGGCATCACAGGTTCATCAGGGAAATGTCCCACAAAAAAAGGCTCATTCATTGTAACATTCTTCACCCCAACAATGCTATCTTTTGTAATACTATATATCCTATCCACAAGCAAAAACGGAGGACGATGCGGCAACAATTTCTGTATTTTATCAATGTTCAACAATGGTTCCGCCAATAAATCTATCTTTGGAGGTGTTGAAACTAAAACTTCCTTAACTATAATATCCCTTATAATTTTAGCAAAATTAGTATTAGCTCTATGTCCTGGACAGGTAGCAATTATCTTTCCCTTTATTGGCTTACCTACCAATGCCAAATCACCTACAACATCTAGTAGTTTATGCCTTGCAGGTTCATTCTCATAATGTAATTTTAGATTGTTGAAAATCCCTTGAGGTTTAACTTTCACTGAATGATGATTAAACGCTTTAGCCAGCTTATCTACTTCCTCTTGTGTTACATCTTTATCCAATATAACAATTGCATTTTTGAGATCTCCCCCTTTTATCAAATCACTTTTCAACAAAGACTCTAACTCTCTAAAAAAAACAAAAGTTCGACACATTGCTATCTCTTTCTCAAAATCTTCAAGCCTCTCTAACACAGCATACTGATTGTTCAAAACAGTAGAAACAAAGGAAATATGTGTATCTACACTAAAGTAAGAGTCAGGCAAGCCTACTATTTTAGTGCCAGTTTCCTCATCGTGATATTCTAACTTCTCAGTTATTTCAAAATAGTCTTTCTCTGCTTTCTGCTCCTCTACACCAACCTTTTTTATTGCCTCTATAAAATACTTTGAACTACCATCCATTATTGGTACTTCAGGAGCATCTATCTCTATCAATAAGTTATCTATTCCTAAGGCATAAGCAGCTGCCAGCGAATGCTCAGGTGTATATATCTCACAATCACCTTTTTTTAGTACAGTTCCTCTATCCGTAGAAGCCACATGTTCTGCAACAGCCTCAACTTCTGGTCCTCCATCAATATCTATTCTTTTTATTTTATATCCATAATTTTCAGGAGCTGGTTTATAAGTAAAAGTTACTTCCTTACCTGTATGCAAACCTTTCCCTTTTAGTGTCACTGCTTTTTTTATTGTTTTTTGCTTGTCTCGCATCTTATTCCTCAGCTTGTTTATTTTAAAATTTATTCTACAAAGAAAATTACAAAAGTAAAAAAATTATACTTCAACACTCATTATATTTTAATAAAAAATAGGAATTTAAATAATAATATATTTCTCTTACACAAAAAAGCATTCAGTTAAAAATCAAGCAATAAAGCAATATTCTTAGAAAACTTTTCATAAAATACTACTTAAAACAAAAATTATAAAATTTTCATTTTACATTTTTTTACTTATCTTTGCACCTTAATTTAGCTATACCCTGTTTTTGATTTATTATAAAAAGGAGATTAAAAGAAAATGAATTTAATAAAAGTAGCAGAGCAATCATTAGAAGTAGAAAAAAAAGAACACCCTACTTTTAAAAGTGGAGACACGATAACTGTGCATTACAAAATAAAAGAAGGTGATAAAGAACGAATTCAGCAATTTAGAGGAGTAGTAATACAAGTAAAAGGAGCAAATACTACTAAAATGTTCACTGTAAGAAAAATGACAGGGAATTATTCTGTAGAAAGAATATTTCCTACTACCTCTCCTCTCATCGACAAAATAGAAGTTAATAAACAAGGAGTAGTTCGCAGAGCAAGGATATACTATTTAAGAGGATTAACTGGTAAAAAAGCAAGAATAAAAAGTAAAAGATCTTAGTACTTTTGCTAATAATAGAGACAGCACAAAAGCCTTTTTTAGAAGGGCTTTTGTTGTTTTATAACATTATCACACACCATTGAGAAAATCGCTAATCATCCTACTTGGGCCCACTGCTATAGGCAAAACAGCCCTAAGCATAAAACTAGCACAAACATTAAAAACTGAAATACTCTCTTGCGACTCGCGACAATTCTATAAAGAATTAAAAATAGGCACAGCCCCCCCTACTTCATCCCAGCTTGCAACTGTTAAGCATCATTTCATACAACAATTGTCTATACACGACTATTACAATGCTTATCTTTTTGAGCAACAAGCCTTACAAACATTACAAAAAATATATAAAACCTCACACACAGCCTTGCTTGCAGGAGGTTCAGGAATGTATATAGATGCTGTAGTCAAAGGTATAGATGATATGCCAACTATAAAACCTGATATACGACAACAACTCAAGAAAACCTATAAAGAAAATGGACTAACGTATATAGCCCAACAACTAAAACAAGTTGACCCTAAATACTATAAAATAATAGATATAAATAACCCTAAAAGAATTTTACACGCCTTAGAAATATATCTCCAAACAGGAAAACCTTATACCACATTCAGAACTCAACAATCAAAAAAAAGAAATTTTCACGTCGTTACAATAGGATTACAACAAGATAGGCAAGAGCTTTATCAAAATATAGAGCGTCGCGTGGAAAAAATGATAAAACAAGGACTTGTAGAAGAAGCTCAACAGCTTTACCCATACAGACATCTCAACGCTCTTAACACTGTAGGCTATAAAGAGCTATTTCAACATTTCGACGGAACAATTAGCATAGAAAAAGCCATAGAACTCATTAAGAGAAATTCACGCCGGTATGCCAAACGACAAATGACGTGGTTCAACCGCAATCCCAACATTCATTGGTTTCATCCTAACGATGAAAAAAAAATCCTAAAATTCATAGAAGATGAGATAGGAACAAAGTAAGTAAAAAAAAACATAAGACCATTAGCAATATCTTGCATATAACATATTATAACATTCTTTATATTTTTTTCATTAATTGAACGCATACATCTACGTTATACTACTATTATTAATTATTATCAAAGTCTAAACTAATTAAAATAAGCTATGAGAAACAAGAATCACCTTATAGTAAAAATAGTAGTAATAATAGGCGTTATTATTCTTTTATCCCCTAATCTTTTAGGTCAAAAAATAAAAGAAGAAGAAAACAAAATATACCTTCCTGAAAAAAAGTATAACACTTGGGCATTTACAGCAGGTGCTGGATTAAGTGTTTTCTATGGAGACGTAGTAGATTACACTTTATTTCCCAGAAGCAGCAGAAGGTATGGCTATGAATTTACATTGAGTAAACACTTTTCACCAGTCCTATCATTAGATGGTTCATTCATACGAGGTCATTTATATGGGAGTAAAAGCATACGACACTTCGAAGCAGACTATCTACAAGGCTATCTTGGACTTGTGCTTAGTCTTAATCAAGCAATAGGCAGAAGGCCAATGGGGGATAGGTGGGATCTTTATATAAAAGCAGGACTTGGAGGTGTATTTTTCAGAAGTTTAGCCTACGCTAATACTGCTTTCACTAATCCATTAACAGGAGAGCAATATCAAGAAGGAGACATTATCACAAGATTAGAAGAAATCACAGATAGAGCATTAATAATGACAGGGCCACAAGGTTATTCTGCAGATGGCACAGAAAAAAAACAAAGAGAATCAGAAATAGCTCTCTCTCTTGGCACAGGAATAAAATATAGAATAAATAGAAGCTTTGATGTAGGTTTTGAACTGATGCTCCATAATTTAAGTGCTGACAATCTAGATTTAAGTTTAACTGGTGCAGACAACGATTCGTATATGACTATGATGCTCAGTCTTAGCTACAAAATAGGTAAAAAAGATAAACGACATATAAGGTGGACACATAGAAGATATTCGACACCAATAGTAGAAAAACACTCAAACACAGTAGTAGAAAAATACTCAGATACAGTAGTAGTAGAAAGACACTCAGATACAGTAATAATAGAAAATACACAAATAATTACC
Organism: Tubiluchus corallicola; assembly: GCA_030141605.1. Classification (NCBI taxonomy): domain Eukaryota; kingdom Metazoa; phylum Priapulida; class Priapulimorpha; order Priapulimorphida; family Tubiluchidae; genus Tubiluchus; species Tubiluchus corallicola. The sequence continues at coordinate 13,125 of JAQGDQ010002503.1, read as the reverse complement.
CCACTATCTACATCAGTATTTTTCAAATTTGACCAAGCAAATGTAGATATGGAAGATATGCAAACCATTGCTAAAGTAGCAGCTAAGCTACTTAACAATAAAAATGCAGATGTGCAGCTAATTGGCTACTGCGATGAAAAAGGAAATGAGGACTACAACTATGCTTTATCAATGGAAAGGTGCGAAGCTGTTAAGCAAGTTCTTGTAGAAGACTTCAACATAGAATCAGAAAGGATAAGTAGCATAGCAGCAGGAGAAAGACTTCCTTTGCTAAAATCAAAAAAAGAGTACAACAAAGAAACACACGTGGTAAACAGACGAGTAGACTTTATAATAAAAGAAGAAATAAGCAGTACATATTAATAAAATCATATAAAACCAAAGTAGTTATAAAAAGGTTGTTATTTTCTCTTGGAATAACAACCTTTTTACTATACATTTGTATGTGTAAAAACCTACTCCACATAGAACATACGATTGTTAAATAACTAATGTAAGTTGAGCCTTAATTACCTAAACACAGTTTTTCCATACCAACAAGCTCCATTTTTTCGTTTACTTCTACCTTTCATAACAGGAACACTACTACAAATATACTTCCCCATTTTCAATACCTATTTACTTTATGTTTTAGTAGTACTACTCATCGTATACATAGCCTTACATTTACGCAAAAAACCACAGCCAAACTATTCAATACGCTGGTTATTTGGGGTTTATGCTTACCTACTACTCATACTCATAGGTATTACTAACACATACATCCATCAAACAAAATACACAAAAATACCAAAAGGAATAGGCTACACATCAGCATTTCTCACTCTTCAAAGCCTACCTACCCCCACCTCAAAAACAATAAAAACTACTGCTATAGCCACTGCTTATAAAAAAAACAAAACTTGGCACAAATGCTACGATAAAATACAAATTTACATTACCAAAGACAGCCTAAGCCAGCAACTCAACGAAAATGATCAAATCATAGCCAACATTAAACTTGCTCCAATAAAAAATTACGGTAACCCACCTACATTTGACTATGCATCTTATATGAAACGACAAGGTATCACACACCAAGCCTACATAAGAACCAACAGATGGAAATTAAGAACCAAAACTTTTAACACCCGAAAATATTTTCTCAATACCTTGCAACAATATGGTATACACAATGAACAATATGCAGTACTATCTGCACTCACCTTAGGAGCTAAACAATATTTAAACAAAGACATCAAACAAAATTTCTCTCGTTCAGGAGCAATGCATATATTGGCAGTATCTGGACTACATGTAGGTATCATCTACCTCATTATCAGCCAAATACTCAATCGCTCGTATATACACCAAGTAAGATACGGCAGTTTTCTTAAAATAATCATCCTGCTATTTTCCATTTGGTCATTTGCCTACCTCACAGCTTTCTCACCTAGTGTGCAACGAGCCAGCATAATGTTTTCCTGCATTATTATTGGAAAAAACCTAAGAAGGAGTACCAATATCTACAACACCCTTTCCGCAGCAGCTTTTCTACAAATATTTATCACCCCACATAGCATCACACAACTTAGCTTTCAGCTTTCCTATCTTGCCATACTAAGCATCGTTTACTTCTATCCCAAATTATCCAATCTATACCAGCCAAAAAATTTTCTCCTGAAAAAAATATGGCAACTTACTGCAATAACCACCACTGCACAAATAGGCACAACACCTCTTATTATTCATCATTTCCAAGAGTTCCCCTCTTATTCCCTATTTGCCAATTTCATTATCATTCCTCTTGCATTTACACTACTCACTACTACCCTTGCCCTTTTTGCTTTTTCTAATCTACCCGCCATAGCCTCATTTATCGCCATATTATTAAACCACGCCACTCAGTTTCTCAACTACACCACTCACAAGATAAGTACCCTACCCTTCTCCATCCTCAACTTCTCACTCAACCAGTGGAGTGTATGGGCAATCTATTTCAGTATCTTCCTTGTATCCATACTTTTTCTTCAAAGAAAAGAAAGTAATTTTTAAAAACTTTAGATTTTCTTGTACTTACCTACTCATCCTCCATATTAAAAAGTATTTCTTTTTCTTCTTTAGTCAAGCTATCATAACCTGAGCGAGATATTTTTTCTAAGACCTTATTGACCTCCTCCTGTTTTTTTACCTTGTCAGCATTGTATTCCATATCTGTTTTTGTTTTTTTATAAGTCACTTTCATCTTTCGTTTTGCAGTAAAAATACTAAATAGCACTTCTAACCACTTTCCCCATACCTTTCCCCTATGATAACTCCTCATATAAAAATAGCCGTACAATGCCCCCCCTAAATGTGCAATATGGCCACCCGCATTACCTGACTTGATATTTATCATATCCAGCACAATAGAAATAAGAGCAATATATTTAATTTTAACATTGCCTATAAACAATAAATTGACTGCAAAGTTAGGCGTATGTGTTGCAGTAGCAATCACTATGGCTAATACTGATGCCGACGCTCCCAAAGCATAAGCTTCACTTGCATATTGTTCAAAACTGGGAAAGAAATTGAATGACAATATAAATAATACAGCTCCTGACAGGCCTCCAAAAAAATACAAACTTAAAAAACGTTTTGGCTCAATATACATCAAAAAAATACGCCCAAACCAGAACAACCACAACATATTAAATAGTATATGAAAAAATTGTTCGTGCAAAAACATGTACGTAACCAATGTCCAAGGTTTATACCACAACGTACTCAAGTCTGAAGGTACAGCCAACCATTTCATTAATGAAAAACGGCTCTCAACACCCATTAGCCAAAAAAATGTCTCAAAGATGTTAATAGCCAAAAAAACCCCTACATTGACATAAATAACCTTTATTAGTACAGAACTACCTTTATAAGAATCTCTTATTTCATCTACTATACTCATCCTATTCCTTTTTTTAATGGGAACGAAATAAAAAATATCACATCATTATTCCTTAATAAAACTGCTTAGAATGTTTATTCCAATACTTAATAAGGATAAACCCAAACAACATACCCCCAAGATGAGCAAAATGAGCCACATTACTTGTTGTGTTTGTTACGCCCATAAACAACTCCACAGCACCATAAAAAATCACAAAATACTTTGCCTTAATTGGCATAGGAAAAAACAATAGCATCAACTCCGTATTAGGAAACAACATACCAAACCCCAATAATATGCCAAACACCGCTCCCGAAGCACCCACCGTAGGAATATTCAATACCACACGCTCCACTTCTTTTACTACAGATCTACTACTCTGTATCAAATATTCATCAGTAGGATTATCAAAAAAAGCAAACGTTAAATTGACAATATCATTACTTGCTCTTGGCAAATAGTTTTTCACAAAATCATTAAAGAGCTCAGGTGTAGACGTATTCAAAAATGCCGTAGCATCACTCACCATCTTAGCATTCTCCCACCATAAAACTCCTGTATGACACAATGCAGCTCCTACGCCCGTTACTATAAAAAATGTAAAAAAACGCTTAGCACCCCATACCATCTCCAGCATACGTCCAAACAACCAAAAAGCATACATATTGAACAACAGATGCCAAATACCACCATGCATAAACATATAGGTTACATACTGGTAGGGTTGAAAATATTCAGACTTAAAAAAGTGAAGTCCTAACAACTGGGTCATATTTAAACCTGTGCGATTCAACAAACCTGCAAGGAAGAAGACTAGAATATTGATAATTAAAAGATTCTTAACAACAGGTGGAGTCCCTCTAAACATTATGACTTATTTATAAAAATTAATTTCCACAAAGATAGAAAAATAATGTATTTATTTTTTTATTGAAAAACAAAAACAATAATATAAATCTAAATATTAACTCTAAATTGGTAATGAACTACAAGTTGATAGCATAAAATTGTGATACTTATTTTACTACTCATTTTTACATTAGAATTGCAGCTCTCCTACAATTCGCATCATTCTAATCATAGCTAAAATCAATCTTATAGACAAGAATAACACTTTTTACAAAAACAAGCACCATTTTAATCATTCTTTTGGTGAGTTAAAAAGCTATTAAAATACAAAAGATGATATTCTACTGACTTGTTCCAATAATTTGCATTATGTTCTACTGGACGCTCCATATAAGTATAAAGAATATTCATATACAATAACTTTTCGTGTAAAGTTCTATTTACCGTAATAGAAAAATCTTTGCTTTCACAGTCAAAAATCTCTATAGAATTGGGAAGTAGTAAATGCGTTAAGTTAATAACTGAATTTTCTTCCCAACTTGTTTTATAGGTATCATACTTTCCCAGTTTCTCTTGCATAGTATACCTATCAGACAAAGGACGAATATCCACACCACCACATATACTTCTTGTTGCTCCAAAAACATCAAATATGATAAATAATCAACAATAAGGTTAATAGAAAATCTCTTAATAATGACACAAAGAATATGCTAAAAAGAAATGATTAATTGTGTTTTGCACATTTTTCAATTCATCATTTTTAATTGCTAATTTTTAATTTAATAAACTAACTTTGTATTTGTTTTTATCAAGCAATCAGTAGTCAAAAGCTCAATGAAAATATTCAAATCCAAAGACATAGCTCTAATAGATAAACTAACCATAGAAAAAGAGCCCATTGTTTCTATAGATTTGATGGAACGAGCTGCTACTGCTCTTGTTCAATGGATACTATCCCAACACCCTTCGCAAAAAGGATTTGTAATACTATGCGGTACAGGAAACAATGGAGGTGATGGCTTAGCAATAGCTAGACTACTTGTTGAGCAAAATAAAGAAATAAACACCTATATAATAAAAACAAGCAACAACTCTCTTTCGCCTGATGCAGCCATTAACTTAAAGCGACTGCAAAAAATAAGCAAAGCAAAACTAACTCAAATAGAAAGCATAGAAGAATTTCCTCCAATACCCAAAGAATATTTCATTATAGATGCACTCTTTGGTACGGGACTCAACAAACCTATAACAGAAGGTTTATATGCTAATGTTATAAAACATATTAACAGTATTTCAAACAAAGTTATATCCATAGACACACCCTCTGGACTGTTTGGCGAAGAAAACCACACTATCCCCAACCAAGTCATTATTAAAGCCACATACACACTTACCCTCGAATTTCCCAAAATAGCACAACTACTAGCAGAAAATGACGACTACATAGGAGAACTATGCACCATCCCCATAAAGCTACACCCCCAAGCAAAAAAAGAAATAGAAACCAACTACCACTACCTACAAAACAAAAACATAGCCCCATTACTAAAAAAAAGAAAAAAACACTCACACAAAGGCAACTATGGACACGCACTGCTCATTGCAGGAAACGAAGGCACAGTAGGAGCTGCTATCCTTGCAGCACAAAGTTGTATAAGAAGTGGAGTAGGACTACTGACCTGCTGCCTACCTAAAAAGGCACGCACTCCATTGCACACTACACTGCCAGAAGCAATGACCACTCCTCACAAACTATCCAAGCAAAAAAACATAAAAATCTTCTTAAAAAAATATACAGCTACAGCCATAGGTTGTGGTATAGGAGAAACCGAACATAGTTTAGAAAACTTAAAAACTCTCATAAAAAATACCACACAACCCCTAATATTAGATGCAGATGCCATCAACCTATTAGGAAAAAACCCCAAACTAATAAATCAAATACCTCCTAACAGCATACTCACACCACACCCCAAAGAATTTGAACGCCTCGCAGGAACAACTGTCAATCATTACCAACGCCTACAAAAACTGTTGCAATTCTCTATTGCTCACAAAATCTATGTTATACTAAAAGGAGCTAATACAAGCATAGCAACGCCCAAAGGAGAGTGCTACATAAACTCAACAGGCAACCCTGGTATGGCAAAAGGAGGCAGTGGAGACATACTTACAGGCATTCTTCTATCATTGTTAGCACAAGGTTATACTCATTTGCATACTTGCCTAGCCGCTGTTTATTTGCACGGATTGGCAGGAGATATTACAGCCCAGAAACTTGAGTATGAATATATGACACCCTCTGATGTTGTGAGAAATTTAACAAATGCTTTTAGAACATTAAAAAACAATTAAAAAAATGATAAGAAAAAGACAAACACTCTTCAAATTCTTAATAGTCATACTGCTATTCATAAGCAATGCGAACTACTCCAAACCTAAAAACACAGAAGAACAACCAAGCCATATTCTGAGTTATGCCCTTCCCCACACAAGCTTGCAAATAACCATAAACACCACAAAAACAAAGACACACACAGGAATTTTCAAAGAATATGCTAAAAAATACTTTGATTTACAAAACGTAATACAACAAGATGAAACCACTTGGACTATCAGTAGCATAGAAATTACTACACACACAAAACCTTCAAAAAAGCAATACCAACTAATCCTTAATGGCAATGGCAACAACCCCAGTGTTCACCTATCAGAAGACGGAATTTTGCTGGGTATTAATTTAGAACCTACAATCCACAACTTACAATCCACAACTTACAAGCCGCAACTTGAAAACTACAACCCCACAACTAAAACCAAAGATATAACATATGGACACATTGCCCACAACGAAATATACCAAATAAAAGAAGAAAATACCTTTCTTACTAAAGAAACAGATACAGGAACAACAATAGTGCCTGTAATAAAGAAGCAAATTATTCCTAAAAACATAGACTTAAAAGCTCTTGAAGCCTCTGAGTTTATTTACGAAGTAAGACAGCGAAAACTAGACCTTCTCTCTGCAGAGTATGAAACAGTGTTGCCCAATGGAGACGCTTACCAAGTAGCAGTAGAGCAACTCAACCTCATAGAACAACAACATTTAGAACTTTTTACAGGAACCACTACCACCACCACACAACAATACCATTATACAATAACCCCTAATACCTCGCAAAAAACAACATTATGCTACTTCTCCAAACAAGCAGGAATATCTAAAAGCAAAGACCCCAAAAACACTCCCATAGACATACACTTTACCCTAGAAAAAAGCAATCATCAAACTATTGCCAGCACAAGTGTCCAAAACCTTTCGCAACAAAAATTATATTACCAAAAACCCGCTAGAACGACAATAGAAATAATTCGCGGGAAACACATATTACACACAGAACAAATACTTATGCCACAATTTGGAGAACTAATATCACTACCTATACAAAATTTAACCCCCAACACACAAATAGAATACCACCCCAATACAGGTGCTTTGAAAAAAATAAGATATTAAAATGAAATATACAACCGACAGCAAAGGCTACTACGGAAAATTTGGAGGAGCTTATATTCCTGAAATGCTCTATCCCAATATCAAAGAACTAACAGAAAACTACCAACAAATAATAAATGAAACTGCCTTTCAACAAGAATTCAAAGACCTACTCAAAAACTATGTAGGACGCCCTACTCCTCTCTATTATGCCACACGCCTATCTAGCCATTACAATGTTCACATATACCTAAAAAGAGAAGACCTTAACCATACAGGGGCTCATAAAATAAATAATACCATAGGTCAAATACTTCTGGCACAAAGATTGGGAAAAACAAGAATAATAGCAGAAACAGGAGCAGGACAACACGGCGTAGCCACAGCCACAGTATGCGCACTGAAGGGGATAGAGTGCATAGTATATATGGGAGAAACTGATATAAAACGACAAGCCCCCAACGTAGCAAGAATGAAAATGCTTGGAGCAAAAGTAGTTGCTGCCACCTGCGGAAATAAAACACTAAAAGATGCTACCAATGAAGCCATAAGAGACTGGATAAACAATCCTACCAATACACACTACATAATAGGCTCTTCTATAGGACCTCATCCCTATCCAGAAATTGTAACCCAATTTCAAGCCATCATAAGCCAAGAAATACAACAGCAATTACAAGAACAAACAGGCAATCCCAACCCCAACACCATTATAGCCTGCGTAGGAGGAGGAAGCAACGCCATTGGAGCTTTTTATCACTACCTTGAAAACAAAAAAATAAAACTCATAGCAGTAGAAGCCTCTGGACTAGGTATAAACACAGAAAAAACTGCCGCTACCATTGCAAAAGGGTCAGAAGGTATTATACACGGGTGCAAAACTCTATTGATGCAAAACAACGATGGACAAATCACTGAACCTTATTCCATTTCAGCAGGATTAGACTACCCCGGAATAGGCCCAATACACGCTTTTTTGCACCAAACAGGCAGAGTAAAATACCTTAATGCAAATGATGATGAAGCCCTACAAGCAGTCTTGCAACTCGCCAGATTAGAAGGTATTATTCCTGCATTAGAAACAGCCCACGCTCTTGCTGTATTACCTAAAATAAAATTAAAAAAAGACCAGACTGTAATTATCAACCTATCTGGAAGAGGGGATAAAGACCTTGAGACTTACATAAAAAAAATGAAGGATAAAATTTAAAGGAATATAATTAAATACCTCGTATTATTGTTATTTAATAACACATTATCTAATTTCAACATAGCAACTTTTAATTCATAAAACAATGAACAGAATAAATACATTATTTCAAAACAAACTTAATAATATATTATCTGTTTATTTTACCGCAGGTTATCCACAATTAAACGACACTACTACCATCATACAGCAATTGTCGCAATCTGGAGCTGATCTTATAGAAATAGGCATTCCTTTTTCTGACCCTTTGGCAGATGGTGAGACTATACAAAAGAGTAGCGAACAATCTTTACAAAATGGGATGAGCTTGGAAAAATTGTTCAAACAATTAAAAGATATACGAAAAACTATTTCCAGCACACCCCTTATACTTATGGGGTATCTCAATACTATATTACATTATGATGTTGAGAAATTTTGCAAGAGATGTAAAGAAGTAGGCATAGATGGAACTATTATACCTGACCTTCCGATAGACGAATATATTAAGCAGTATCAAAAGCTCTACAAACAATACAACCTTAAAAACATTTTTCTCATTACTCCACAAACTTCAGAAGAGCGAATAAGGTACATAGATAAAATATCCGATGCTTTCATCTACCTTGTATCATCTGCCTCTACCACTGGAACAAGAAACAGCATAGAGCAAGAACAAGAAAAGTATTTTCAACGGATACAAGCAATGGAGCTAAGAAACCCTCAACTTATTGGTTTTGGTATTTCCAACAACCAAACCTTCAAAAAAGCCTGCAAATACACTAGTGGAGCAATTATAGGAAGTGCTTTTATAAAGACACTAAACCGAAGTAATAATTTGGAAGAAAACATAAAAGATTTTGTAAATTCTATCACACAGTAAATATGAAAAAAGCTGTTATTCTGACATCAGGTGGGCTAGACTCTACTATATTGCTTTACCTTGCACAACACGAAGGCTACGATTGTCATACTATTACTATCAACTATGGACAAAAGCACAGCAAAGAGCTTAACAGTATAGAACAGACTATAAAAAAACTCAATATAAAGAATCATAAGAACATTCATCTCAACCTTGACGAATGGGGCGGTTCGGCTCTCACAGATAGCAATATAGATGTTCCAATTGCCATAGACAATTCTAAACAAACACCTATCACCTATGTTCCAGCTCGTAATATGGTATTTTTATCTTTAGCTGCTTCTTATGCAGAAACTTTGCAAGCCCAACATATATTCATAGGAGTTAGCCAAGTAGATTATTCAGGCTATGTAGATTGTCGAGCAGAATTTATAGAAGCAATGCAACAAGCCATAAACAAAGGTACTGCTCTTGGTGAAGAAGAGAAGAAAGCTATTAAGATACATACCCCTTTTATCAATATGACTAAGGCAGATGAAATAAAACTAGGACAAAAACTAGGAGTAGATTTTAGTCTCACATGGTCGTGCTACAACGGACGAGAAAAAGCCTGTGGCATATGTGATAGCTGCAACCTACGTTTAAAAGCCTTTGCAGATGCAAATATAGAAGACCCTATACAGTACGAAATAAAAAAACCAACATAACATCAGCCATATACACACAAATATCAGTATTTTAGTATTGTATATTATTTTTTGACTTACTGAATAATGATGCTCAACATAGAAATACAACATCTGAAAGATATACAGCAAAAAGCTCAAGAATTTCTTATGCATTTCAAAGACAAACGCATTTTTGCTTTCTACGGAGATATGGGTGTGGGAAAAACAACTTTTATCAAAGCTCTTTGCAAGCAATTAGGAGTAAAAAATGTAGTCAATAGCCCTTCTTTTTCCATCATCAACGAATACACTCTATCCAACAATAAAAAAATCTATCACTTCGATTTTTACCGAGTAAAAAATCTTGATGAAGCTATAGAAATAGGTTGTGAGGATTATTTTTACAGTGGGAATTATTGTTTTATAGAATGGGCTGAAATAATAGAATCTCTGCTACCTCCGACTACTATTCATATACAGATGACCATCGATGGAAAAGGAAGCAGAAAAATATCATCCCACAAAAAATAAAATTTTTATTTGCGGTATTTAAATTATTTATCTAAATTTAAAAAAATAAAAACATAATTAATACAAACTATTAGCATAATACTTAGAACGTTTCAAACTTTTACGACTAAAGAATAAATACAAAAAAAATATCTAAAAAGACGTTTAGGAACTTTTTTAGATTTATTTATAAAAAAGCTACCAACCATTTATATTACCTACCCTAAAATTGCATAACTTATAATGAATACAAACATCAACCGATATCAGGCAAGCGAATATCTATTCCCTAAAGAAGAGATGTTAGCCACCTTAAAAGATAAAGGGACACTTCTCATTGGCGTTCCCAAAGAAAGTAAAAAGGATGAAAATAGAGTACCTTTAACTCCTATTGCTGTAAAAAGACTTACAGGCAACGGACATAAAATAATTATGGAGTCTGACGCTGGAAAAGCCTCCAATTACACAAATCAACAATACTTAAAAGCAGGAGCTAAAATAACCACAAAAAGAAACAACATTTACAATGCTGATATTGTTCTGCAAGTTTCGCCACTCAGTCTAAAAGAAATAGAACTATTAAAGGGTTCGCAGACAATAATTTCGTCACTATACCTTGCAGACCAAAAAGAGGAAAACATAAAGGCATTAATAAAGAAGAAAATAACAGCTCTCTCCTTTGAGCTTTTAAAAATAATAATGACAAATACCCTATAGCCTATTCGATAGGAGAGATAGCAGGTAATACAGCAATATTAGTGGCGGCCGAATATTTAAGCACCAGTCAAAACGGCAAAGGTATAGTACTTGGAAGTGTTACAGGCATAAGCCCTACGGAAGTGGTGATACTTGGCTCTAACATAACTGGAGAATCCGCTGCACGTGTTGCTCTTGGACTTGGTGCTACTGTGAAGGTTTTTGATAATTTTATATGCCAATTACGAGAATTAACCAACAACATTGGTAGTAAAATTTTTACTTCTACGCTCAACCCCATTATATTAGAGAAAGCTTTGCAAACAGCAGACGTAGTAATAGGGGCAATAAAACCATATATGAATAAGCCACGTTTTGTAGTACCCGCCAGCAATATTATGAAAATGAAAAAAGGCTCTATCCTTATAGACCTTAGTGTGGAATCTGGAGGCTCTTTTGAAACCTCTAAACTTACAAGCCTTAGAAATCCAACCTACAAAAAACACAATGTTACACATTACTGTGTGCCAAATATCACCTCGAAAGTGGCACGCACCACCTCCATTGCTATTAGTAATATTCTCTCCCCACTTTTACTTGAAATAGGCGATGCAGGAAACTTGGACAATTATCTACAAGAAAATATAGGCACAAGAAACGGAATATATATCTATAATGGAGCTATTACTAATCCTGAACTAGGAGCAAAGTTTAATCTCCCTTACACCAACATAGATTTACTGCTGTCTTCTTTATAGATTTTCTAACTCTTCTCGCTGCTTTTTCGTAAGATTTTTCCTCACTACTAAACCATAAGAGTCGTCTATCATCTTCTTCAATAGCTCATCAGCAAGTCTTTCATCCATCACCTCCACAGTGTTCCAATGTTTTTTATTCATATGATAACCCGGTAATATAAACTCATACCGTTCGCGTAACTCTACAGCCCTATCAGGCTCACATTTAAGATTCATCCCCATTTTCTCTTTCAAAGAAAGTAAAGCAAACATTTTGCCCATTACTTTAAATACCAAAGTAACATCATCAAAAGGAAAACTTTCTGTTACATCTTTCTTACTTAAACAATATTCTCTTATTTTTTCAATATTCATTTAGCAAGCTTATGAGTTTACACTATGGTTTATTTTATTATAGCTTTAAAAGTTTAAAAGCAGAAGAAGTTATTTCAAACTTAATGTAGTAAAATACTGTTTTATTCTTCTTTTTATAGAAACTAAAAAATACAAAAAGTTAGTCAAAAAGTTATTTTTTAATTATTGGTATGTTTTTTTGCTTCTTCTAATGAGATGGGTTTATCGCCAATAAAGGCAACAATGAATGAGTCTTGTATTAACCAATGCTCCTCCACTATTTCCGGGATTGACAGCTGCATCCGTTTGTATAAAAGATTCTATAGCTAAGCGGTCTTTTACAATATTGATATTTCGGGACTTTGCACTCACAATACCAGCTGTAACAGTAGATGTAAGATTAAACGGATTACCCACTGCAAGTACCCACTCTCCCAGTCTTAACTCATCTGAATTACCATAAATTAAATAAGGCAAGTCAGTAGCATCCACCCTTAATAAAGCCAAGTCAGTAGAAGGATCTCTACCTACCAACTTTGCTTCAAATGTTCTCTTATCGTTCAGTGTTACCTCTATTTTATTAGCCTTATCTATCACATGATTATTTGTAACAATATAACCATCACTAGATATAATTACTCCCGAACCAGACCCCATAGCAGGCTGCGGATTTTTATAATAATCATAACCAGGATCTCCAAAAAAGAAATCCCAAAGCGGATTGTTTGGAGAATATCTTCCCCCTGCAGATTTATATTCAGTTTTAATATGAACCACCCTGAATCACATTATTAGCTCACAAGTCAAATCAACCTTTTCTCCTTGATTCACTGTATAAGTAATAGGAGCA
>JAQGDQ010001340.1:0-46099 GCA_030141605.1 Tubiluchus corallicola | reverse complement strand
CATGTCACTGTGGTCAGATGCTACTAATCATTTGATCAACTTGAGAAACGAACTAGCAAAACACATTCACAAAGTATTTTCTGACTCTGACTAAACTTGCACTTTCTCTCATGATTTGAAAATTACATGACCTTGAATTTGATACGAGGCAAGACCAGACAACAACTGAGAGGTATCCCTGTCTAGTCTGCACTTAAGTCGAAGGTCTTGGAAAGTTGTTTGTTCACTATCAGTACGCATCAAGCAAAAATGCTTTCAGAAAACTACAGAAACACGACTGCCATAAAGTTATATAGTACAAAACATTCTACTTACCGCTGAACATCAGACACACACCACCACGCCCAACCCCAGCCTCCAATAATCATCTTCTTTGTGTCTGCCCCACAGCAAGCACCTATAAATTGCAAAACTCATCCTTAAACTTATGCGTCTCTGTAATATGTCTTGTATAATACTAGCTAAGGTCCCGCAACAACAACCCATACCACACCACACAACCACCCACCACACCACTCACACCACACCACACCAACCCACCACACCACTCACAGCACACGACCCGCACAATACCACAACACCACACCATCCACATCATAGCACACCACATAACCACATTATTCACAGACCATCACCCACACCACACCACCCTAACCAAACTATGCCACACCCATCACACCACTCTACCAACACCACACCACAACCCGCCCTATCATCCCACCCCACCACACCATCCACAAAACAACACCCATGGGTGATGACAATGTGTGAAAAAGCCACAAAATTTCTCAAACTCTAAATAGGCTAATTTCAGTGACCACCGAGAAGCCCCAAGTGTTAACACCAAAATCAAAGTTCAACACAGTCCTAGCATCGTAGAGGCGTCAAAGCTTTCAAGAAACACGTGGGAGCAGTAAAACAGCAGGCCCGACACTAGGGAGTCCTAAACACTACGGCGACAATTTGGCGCAGCATAATCATCGCAGAAAGTGGTACAGGTTATTAAACGTGATTTTATGAGACGCGAAAAGGATTTGGCAAAACGTAAAAATATGTAGGTTAACACTTTCCCTAGGAACACTGCGCATAATAACAAAAATTTCACGGTCTCCCTAAAGAAAACAGTAGAAACCATGCGCCTCTTATGTGTATAGGGTACAAGGGGGAAGAATGGGGTAAGGTGGTAAAAGTTGGCGAAACCAAAATGGCAATCCGTCTAGATGTTTAAAACTACTTAATAAATTGACATCTTTTTGACAAAAGAAATGGACAAGTAATACCAATTAAGAGTGCATTAAGTGGCTGCTCACATCATGGCTTTTCAAGATTTAAAGGAAGACAGGACGACATTTCATAGACCACCTCATTTTCAAGTCAAATAAAAAGTATACATTTTAACACAATTAATACCGCAAAAGCGGTTCTGATAATTAAATAATAGATTAAAAACTTAATTAACGACGAGCGAGCCCAACTATTGATGACATCACAAAGTAACATAATTTTCAACAGCAAAAATATTCCACAAGCGCGCGTAGCACACACGGCACTAACTGAGTAACATTTTAAATTACTGTATCTTGTCAATAAGATTAAAAATACGTTTTTGGTTAGTAAGTGGTGTACCCAGGAGAGTGAGCCAGCGATATTTTACCAACTGGCATGGACATTTTAAATTATTATTTCTAGTTACATAAGTCTTTCCAGCAGGAAATCAAAATCCTAAGTAATATAGATTTGCACGGAAAGTTTTTTGGGTCATAATTTAACATTGCCGTTTCTTCCCCTGATTTACGTTGTGCGTATATGACTTCATGTAATGGCGCCGTCGGAACAGCAGTGAGGGATATTTAAAATGAAAACAAACAAAAATTCCTTTTAACGCGAGTACGATGTACGCATAAGATTGTTATAAAGTCATATAGGTTTTAAGGCGATTTTTCTGAAACCTACTTCAGGTACCCCTTTTCTTGATCTTTACGGGGTCAAATTTTTACCAAAAGGCCAATTCCTCTAGCAGTCTGTACATTAGATTTTCAAACTCAAACGTTTTGTTAATAAGAATAATAGCAACACAATTGCGGAAACAATTTATTTTCCAGTATCCACACACCAGTTCAACCAGTAACCAAATACCTTAGCGAAAGTCTGTGCAGAAGATAATCGCCCTGTCTAATTTAGTTAAGAAAATATTGACTTTAGACGGACGCTTTGAAAAGCAGACAATAGACTTCTCTTCACCGGAACACACTAAGTAATGCTTAAGCTCTCATTCTATTTCGAGTAATTTGTTAGAGTTGTGTTAGAATGTACAGTAGACATTTGTAATTGAATTCTGCGCAGGTTGGTGCTGCACAGCCACGTCAGAAGACGAGTGTGGGTGGGTGTGAACTAGAGGAGCCGACTCTGCTTACTAGTTATGCAGGTTGCGGTTTACGCGATGAATGGGAAGAGTACATTGTTATCAAGTGCAGGTTGGTTGCTACACAGCCACGTCAGAAGACGATTGTGGGTGGATGCGAACTAGAGGAGCCGACTCTGCTTACTAGTTATGCAGGTTGCGGTTTACGCGATGAATGGGAAGAGTACATTGTTATCAAGTGCAGCTTGGTTGCTGCACAGCCACGTCAGAAGACGATTGTGGGTGGATGCGAACTGAAGAACCAGAGGGCTTTCTACTTCCATAGTAAACACAAATAACAGCATAAGTAAACATAGTAAACACAAATAACAGCATAAGTAAACATAGTAAATACAAATAACAGCATAAGTAAACACAGTAAACACAAATAACAGCATAAGTAAACATAGTAAATACAAATAACAGCATAAGTAAACATAGTAAACACAAATAACAGCATAAGTAAACATAGTAAACACAAATAACAGCATAAGTAAACACAGTAAACACAAATAACAGCATAAGTAAACATAGTAAATACAAATAACAGCATAAGTAAACATAGTAAACACAAATAACAGCATAAGTAAACATAGTAAACACAAATAACAGCATAAGAAAACACAGTAAACACAAATAACAGCATAAGTAAGCATAGTAAACACAAATAACAGCATAAGTAAACATAGTAAACACAAATAACAGCATAAGTAAACATAGTAAACACAAAAAACAGCATAAGAAAACATAGTAAACACAAATAACAGCATAAGTAAACATAGTAAAAACATAACAGCATAAGAAAACATAGTAAACACAAATAACAGCATAAGAAAACATAGTAAACACAAATAACAGCATAAGTAAACACAGTAAACACAAATAACAGCATAAGTAAACATAGTAAATACAAATAACAGCATAAGTAAACAGTAAACACAAATAACAGCATAAGTAAACATAGTAAACACATAACAGCATAAGAAAACATAGTAAACACAAATAACAGCATAAGAAAACATAGTAAACACAAAAAACAGCATAAGAAAACATAGTAAACACAAATAATAGCATAAGTAAACATAATATTTAGATGTTTTTACACTGAAAACAAGGAAGCTTCACTTTTACCATATAAGATTTACATAAGACGTTTGTTAGTATACTGAACACCAGTCTGGAATCCTTATCTTGTAACTTTGACTGAATGTTGAAAATGTTCAAAGATACCTCACTAGGCGTTTGTGTAGATGTAATATAAACTATACAGATTACTAACATAGACTACAAATTCTATTGAAAACATTCAAAGATACTTCACTATGCGTTTATGTAGAACATGTAAATATAAACTATACAGATTACTAACATAGACTACATAAATTCTTAAGTTACACCCATTAGAAATCAGACGGTTAATTTTTGACCTAAAAATGGTTTATAAAATTCGTAATAATCGTATAAGGTTACTGTTTTATGACTTTTTTGTGTACGCACCCCTTTTGGGCTTAGGGGACATGACTTAACATTATGCAAAAATTACTGCAGACCGAATATTTACAAATTCACTTTTTGTAACAGAATCGTAGATATTTGAAATACTTTAACTTATGACACAGTTAATGCCTCTAATGTTAAACATTTTACATCATCGTTAGAGAATGAAAACTTGTTACAACACTGTAAATTTGATCGTAACTTGTTAAAAGAGAGCCACGTATAAGTGTTCTGCCCTCTTCTCTTGTATTACATTGTATTACTAGTCTTAATGTTAAAACTCTTCGACAAATTTCTGACCTTTGAAATTTGAAGTTTGGCAGTTTTGTGTTTTTCTTTTAACAAAAAATAGCAGATCTACTAGATTTAAAAAAAATGCTAAAAAATCAAATTTTAAGTAAGTATCAGTGAGTAATCAAAATTTCTATCAGTATCCATCCTCACAGTAGTTGCAAAACAGTGGTGTTAGCTTAATCAAGTTATCTTAATTTCATATACTATTAACAAATAATAGACTTTCTATATTTTATATCATCCCATATATGAGTTTCATTCATTACATCATTCCATTTTAAGCACTAATGTTTTTTACCATACGATTCACTTTAAAATTTCAGATTATCTCCACTACTTTTTTTTCTATCACTGTGTGGGACAATCTAACAAGCCCTGCTTTTTGATTGCCCACAACACATTTACCTTCGTGTATAAGTGAACAGTGTGCGAGGCTTTTCCTGTGCAGTATTTCTTATTTGTATTATATTCATTGTAGGCCCTTTCACTAGATATCGTACATGAAACTATTGTAAGTGTGTAAGATGAAATAAATGACTTATGACTATGACTTCTTTTTATAAAATTTGCATCCGTTTCCGTGTTATTTCATTTTTTTGCCTTATTTTTACTCATCCCAATGTTCATTTTAGGGTATAATTATTTAAATAGATATTTATTAATAATAAAGTTTTTTTAGAATGAATAATTTACCAAATTCTTGTATAGTTTGAACTGAAAAAACATTCTGACTTTTTCGTGTACATATTCCTTTCTGGTAAAGGTTTTAATATTTTGCTGAATGCTACTGCCACCTGGTGTCAGTTTTCTTAATTTTCATTATTATGTTTTAGTTATTTAATACATTCCTACAGTTTTATGTATACTTGAGTAGAAGCGGCCCATTCCAGGTGTTTTTGAGTCAATTAAACGATTGAGTGTATTAACCGTGAGTCTATTAAGTGGCGACTACTGTATAATATAAACTGTAACTGGTTAACTTTCTAAAACTCTGAGCTTGGTAGGAATATAATTATGTTATTATTCTAGAGCTATATTATTTGCACGCTGTACTTAATTACTAATATTTTTTTCATCTTTTACACATAGTGTATTCAAATAAGCATTAACAAACCTGTAATTCTAGCTTAACATTAAGAATGCGTCTTACGAGCTGCTTTAAGGAAATTACGTTTTTAAGCATTTCTATGGATTTGATCTTATTTTACAAAGGATGACTGCACAACAGGGATGAGAATGACAAATTGCAAAAAAACTCTGAAACAGGTCGGGGGTTTTGGGGCCACCTAGGCCCCCAATGGGGTTCAAGGGAAGCCCCCTTGCAGCCAGCAACAAATTGCGATTTTGTGACCATAGAGAGCCTCTAAATGGACTTGAAATATCAGTTACCTTGTTTCATGGATAATTTAAAATACGCAACTATCAAGGATACATGATACCTAATTGTCTCAAAAACACCTAAGTACTGGCCACTCCTATGCAAAAGTATATAAAAACTGTCTGTAATTGACTCAAATAACTCTGCACAATTGATTCTATTTTTTATACATAGAGATATACACGTGGTTACACTGATGTATATGATGTAAACAAAGTGACGGCCTGCCAACTAGCGGTCAGCTTGTGAAATAACGTACTGGGTCCGTAAAAATTCTTTCAACGAACTTACAAAAATGGCACCACTGGTCTTCCAAAAACACGGAATTCCGCGTATCCGCGGAAAATTCTCATCCCTGCTCCACAATTTAGGTGCGATGTATGTTATTACACGGACATTTCTAAAGGAAAACTCTATCAAAGCACAACTCACCTGATACTGAGGCATAAGAGACAGTGGGTTAGCCTGCGTACCATCCATGCTCAACACGTCAAATATGCCGACGCAATTTACTCGCAGCCTAATGAAAATAAACAGGTCAAAGGTCATTTTCTAAGGTCGAAATTTGCTGCCGCGAAAAGATTTTGCATTTTCAAACTGGAAACAAAAAGATGAGCACGAAATATTTGATTGGTTTACATTTTCTCACGACAAAAATCCACTAAGTTGAGAAACATCACAATTAAATTACCAAAAGTCAATGACAATAAAATAGCAGCAAATTCATAACTGACAAAGGATGCAGTCATTTAAGATTTCAGCAACGGGAAATTGATATACAAAAAAAAAGCCATTGCAATTCTAAAAGAAGGTGCCAATTATGTCAGAAATGTAAAAATGTAAAGCTTCACCCACAAATGATCCTACACAAAGTTTTCAGATTTAGTTCCTATTGCTATCAAGCTTAACATGTCGCAAAGGGTCTTTATCAGAAAATAATGAACGTAAGTAAGAGACTATTCGCTAAAGAGATGCATCTGCTTACATCTGTTTTCCAAATACAGAAGGCTAAGTACTCTGTTAGGACAACAACGTAAGTAAGAGACAATTGGCTAAAGAGATGCCTCTGCTTACATCTGTTTTCCAAATACGGAAGGTCAAGTACTCCGTTAGGACAACAAGGTAAGTAAGAGACAATTCGCTAAAGAGATACCTCTGCTTACATTTGTTTTACAAATACGGAAGGCTAAGTACTCCGTTAGGACAACAAGGTAAGTAAGAGACTATTCGCTAAAGAGATACCTCTGCTTACATCTGTTTTCCAAATACGGAAGGCCAAGTACTCCGTTAGGACAACAATGTAAGTAAGAGACAATTCGCTAAAGAGATACCTCTGCTTACATTTGTTTTCCAAATACGGAAGGCCAAGTACTCCGTTAGGACAACAACGTAAGTAAGAGACAATTTGCTAAAGAGATACCTCTGCTTACATCTGTTTTCCAAATACGGAAGGCCAAGTACTCTGTTAGGACAACAACGTAAGTAAGAGACAATTCGCTAAAGAGATACCTCTGCTTACATCTGTTTTCCAAATACGGAAGGCCAAGTACTCTGTTAGGACAACAACGTAAGTAAGAGACAATTCACTAAAGAGATACCTCTGCTTACATCTGTTTTCCAAATACGGAAGGCCAAGTACTCCGTTAGGACAACAACGTAAGTAAGAGACAATTCGCTAAAGAGATACCTCTGCTTACATCTGTTTTCCAAATACGGAAGGCCAAGTACTCCGTTAGGACAACAACGTAAGTAAGAGACAATTCGCTAAAGAGATACCTCTGCTTACATTTGTTTTCCAAATACGGAAGGTCAAGTACTCCGTTAGGACAACAATGTAAGTAAGAGACAATTCGCTAAAGAGATACCTCTGCTTACATCTGTTTTCCAAATACGGAAGGTCAAGTACTCCGTTAGGACAACAACGTAAGTAAGAGACAATTCGCTAAAGAGATACCTCTGCTTACATCTGTTTTCCAAATACGGAGGGCCAAGTACTCCGTTAGGACAACAACGTAAGTAAGAGACAATTCGCTAAAGAGATACCTCTGCTTACATCTGTTTTCCAAATACGGAGGGCCAAGTACTCCGTTAGGACAACAACGTAAGTAAGAGACAATTCGCTAAAGAGATACCTCTGCTTACATCTGTTTTCCAAATACGGAGGGCCAAGTACTCCGTTAGGACAACAACGTAAGTAAGAGACAATTCACTAAAGAGATACCTCTGCTTACATCTGTTTTCCAAATACGGAAGGCCAAGTACTCCGTTAGGACAACAAGGTAAGTAAGAGACAATTCGCTAAAGAGATACCTCTGCTTACATCTGTTTTCCAAATACGGAAGGCCAAGTACTCCGTTAGGACAACAACGTAAGTAAGAGACAATTCGCTAAAGAGATACCTCTGCTTACATCTGTTTTCCAAATACGGAAGGCCAAGTACTCCGTTAGGACAACAACGTAAGTAAGAGACAATTCGCTAAAGAGATACCTCTGCTTACATTTGTTTTACAAATACGGAAGGCCAAGTACTCCGTTAGGACAACAACGTAAGTAAGAGACAGTTCGCTAAAGAGATACCTCTGCTTACATCTGTTTTCCAAATACGGAAGGTCAAGTACTCCGTTAGGACAACAACGTAAGTAAGAGACAATTCACTAAAGAGATACCTCTGCTTACATCTGTTTTCCAAATACGGAAGGTCAAGTACTCCGTTAGGGCAACAACGTAAGTAAGAAACAACTCGCTAAAGAGATGCCTCTGCTTACATCTGTTTTCCAAATACGGAAGGTCAAGTACTCCGTTAGGACAACAACGTAAGTAAGAGACAATTCGCTAAAGGGATGCCTCTGCTTACATCTGTTTTCCAAATACGGAAGGCTAAGTACTCCGTTGGACAACAACGTAAGTAAGAGACGTCGTAAAGATCTCTACTTATCTGCCAATACGGAAGGAAGTATCCGTTGGACAAGTAGTAAGAGACATTCGTAAGAGATGCATCATACATCTGTTTCAAATGGAAGGCTAGTCCGTTAGGACAACAAGTAAGTAGGAGTTCGTAAAAGATGCCTCTACCATCTGTCAATATAGGCAAGTATGTTAGGACAACAATGTAAGTAAGAGACAATTGCTAAAGGATCTCTGCTCATTTGTTTCAATGGAAGGCTAAGTTCGTTAGGACAACACGTAAGTAAGAGCAGTTCGCTAAAGAGATGCCTCTACTTACATCTGTTTTCCAAATATGGAAGGCCAAGTACTCCGTTAGGACAACAATGTAAGTAAGAGACAATTCGCTAAAGAGATACCTCTGCTTACATTTGTTTTACAAATACGGAAGGCTAAGTACTCCGTTAGGACAACAACGTAAGTAAGAGACAGTTCGCTAAAGAGATGCCTCTACTTACATCTGTTTTCCAAATATGGAAGGCCAAGTACTCCGTTAGGACAACAATGTAAGTAAGAGACAATTCGCTAAAGAGATACCTCTGCTTACATTTGTTTTACAAATACGGAAGGCTAAGTACTCCGTTAGGACAACAACGTAAGTAAGAGACAGTTCGCTAAAGAGATGCCTCTACTTACATCTGTTTTCCAAATATGGAAGGCCAAGTACTCCGTTAGGACAACAATGTAAGTAAGAGACAATTCGCTAAAGAGATACCTCTGCTTACATTTGTTTTACAAATATGGAAGGCCAAGTACTCCGTTAGGACAACAATGTAAGTAAGAGACAATTCCAAATGAAAGCAAACAAAAATTCCTTTTAACGTGAGTACGGTATATGCATAAAATTTCTGAAAAGTAGTATAATTTTAAAGGCGATTTTTCTGAAACCTACTTCAGGTACCCCTTCTCGTGTGTTTCAGGAATGTTTAACACGTTCTTAGAAAAACTCAAACTACAAGAACTAGCCACTCACCTGCTTTTACCAGAGATGAGTATTTTCGTTGGGTCCATAATTCGACACGCAAGTCCTGCAGCGTGTATGGTCCGCAATGCCGAACTGAGCTGCACGATGTAACACCATATGAGACTCTCGGTTAATAAACCACGCATGCTGCCGTAGGGCTTTGAACCATCGACTAAAATTAATGAAAAAAGGAAATGTCAAATTATTACCACGTTAGCAATATTTCCAGTTTAGGTGCACATGTCGCTTATTGTACCGAGTACGCGATTGTGATATTATGTGATCCATTTAATTCAGTCTACTACACTAAAGTACTGAATTAGTCTATGCTGCCATCTACAGTCGTTGTTTTACTCTAATTGTACAAAGTTTGTCAGAGATTGATTTTTGTTTCTAAATATTGTTTCCTTTTGCTTTTATAGATATTCATTAATCAGAGTAATTAGATTGTTAATTTCATGCTTTAATTCTGGTTCTAACTCTCTTATTCAAGTTTAAATAGAGAAAAATTATAACATTATAACACAGCTTTCTGTAAACCAATAATCTTTATTCTGCTATCAAAAAAGCCAAGTAGACTTTGATTTTGGTTTGACTAATAGTCTGTAGAGTATAGGTGACCTTTCCATTTATGGTATGTATGCATGAATGTAATGTACCTTCCAATAGGAACTTGTATGTCTGGTCATGTGATTACAGCTCTATTCTCTCAGGCATGCAAGTTTTAGTTGATCTAGAGGCAGCATTGAGAAAGGATGCAAAATTTCTACTGTAAAATATTATATTGCTAACTTTATGACTGTTTGTTCAATTTTGTGATTGAGGTGAACATTGTATATGTTTTACAATAAAATGATTGCAAATTTCAACAACACATACCAATGGCCTCTTGTTTTACAATATCATTTGCACTACTATTGAGTGAAATCATTCAAGATGATTTAAGCAGCCACATTTTCAATAGGAACACAGCCGAGTGCATGTTCATACACCTAGCACTGTTTCTGCAATTTACGCAGCGTTTTAGACCAGACGGTTTAGTCTAGTGGTGATGCGTCTGCTTTCCGTCCGGGAGGTTGTGAGTTCGAACCAGCGGCCGGGTTATACCAAAGACTTTAAAAATGGTACCTGCTGTTGCCCTGCCTGACGCGTGGTACTTAGGGTAAAAGTGGGGTAATAATAGTCTCTGTTATGTAGTTGTAGGTTGTTATTTACAGTCGGCGATAATAGCTCTTTGAGCTAATGTTAATTGTTGACCCAAAAGCCAACTTTAAATAAAGATTATTATTATTATTATTTATTATTATTTATTATAATAATAATAATAATAATAATTATTATTATTATTATTATTATTATTATCATTATGCAATTTACACAGCGTTTAGTCTTTCCTTGAATAGAGACAAAATTCTATATCAAAGTTAGCTTTCAAACACATTTTTATAATAAATTACACACGTTTTTTGTAACTTTCTCGACTAGTTTTAAATACACTTCAAAAAAATTTGAGAATTTAGTTTAAAACTTGTGACTTTTGATGTGTCAGGAGATTTTCATATCATTTCGGAAATGAAGCTAAATCTAGCAAGAAGTTGACTAGCAGTTTGTGAAATCAACTCAATCTTACACTAAAATAAACAGGACTTAAATTTGTGTGGAGGCCATACGTGTACTTGCATGACGAAATCGTCCATAAGTCGGCCATTAAACTTTTCTAGTTATTCACATATCCTGAATCTCCATTTCATGAGGATCATTTTGATACCAAGTTCATCGCTCTATGTTATTTATGAAAACCAATGTAAAAATTGGTCCTAGAAATGAGATAACCAAAGAGGTTATGCTGGATGCGAGCACATGTCTTTAGCTTGAAGTGAAGTATATCGCTAAGCAGCGGCCGACCAGCTAAGTGGCACATGGCAATTGTTAGTAATGTAGTTTGTACTAGAGAGAAAAGAATTATGTAATAAATGTGAAAAAGGTAGGTCAGTAAGAACAGGATAGTGTTAAAAAAACAGTTTGGAGAAGAGAAAGAGGGTCATGGAAGCAGGTTCACACATCACAGTTTTAGTTTTTTGAGAGGTGATTACATTTTCATTTTTGCAGAAGTGTAATTAGCAATTATATAAAATGGTTTGTGTTAATGGAGAGAAATTTTGCATACGTATAGTTATAATATTTTGCAAGGAATATGTTAAGAAAGGAGTAAGGAATACAAAACGACAAATACAAATACAGGTTTTTTGGAGTCCTCAGGAGACTTGAGAGTCGAATTTCGGCTGGTAACCCTCTATGCTGAGATAATGCACTTTGCAGTTGAGGTGCAGGCTGCTCATTGAAAAATATAATCTTAAGAAAAATGCTGTTAAAGTCAGCCATTGTTTTTGTTGCGTCTCTACAAAACACTTAGCAACCGTATGAATGGGTGGTTGCTATAGACTTTGCAAGAACACACTAAATTTATGTTTAAATTCTGTAGATGATGCTTCCTGATGAAGATCAGGGCTTGACAATACAAAAAACCCGAAACAAAATGAACTGCTTGTACGAGCTTCTATCGGAGTTTTAAAATACGAGTTTTTTACAATTGCGGTACTAGTTTTCAGCCAGGAAGTGGGTACGAGGTTATAAAATAATTTTTTTTAGTATTTTTAAATATTTTTTTGATAATTTGATGTTAGAATATAAAAGTCCAATATATTTAGAGTTTATTTTGCCCAGACAACAGGAACCCCCTCTCTTCCTCCCTGGTGTAGTCCAAAGGATACGTTTGGCACCAGGTTGGCTAGAGGAGCTGCCGGAGTCAGTGAGCATGCTGCACTGGTCCGCCTTCGGGGCTCCACTCCTGATTAGGAAGGTTTACTCCTCTACACATGGCCATTGGGTCACTTGACCTCCTCCGCCCTCTAGCCGTTGGCTGCTTGTGCAGCTCCTCCGCCTAGTGTCGAGATACAGTGTGTTCATCCCGCAAGCCTTTAGCACCTGGTATTCCAAGCGCTAACCAGGCTCTCCGTTGCTTAACTTCGGTGATCAGACGAGAACCGGTGTTTTCAACGTGATATGGCCACACACGTATATTATACAGGACATATACAGGAAAACCTATAAGGCTGTTTTCTTACCTAGCTGTGATTGGGAAGTGAAATGCCGTGTCATCAGTGTTTCCGATGCCGGATGGTAATCATGTGCAAACACCAAAGCTACAAGTAAAAAAGTAAATGATCAAAAACTGTAAACTGCAACTGATTTTGACTCGTAATCATTAAAATTTTGGTTTCAAAAACAAACCCAGCCATTTTAATCGAAATTGTGTATATGAAGGTTTAGGGTCCTAACTTTTAATTCCAGGACCAGTTACACATTTGTAAGTAATTGCTCGTTATGCTGCTTCAAATTTCTTAGTTTGTTCATTTCTAATGTTTTTCACTTTTCTCAGTTTTTACAAAAAGAGTAACAGCTATGAAACTCTGCAGATAAACCAAAACTTTTGAGTTTTTTTATGAATCAAGACATTTTGTACCCAGAATTATTCTTAATTTATACAATAAGTCATTGTGCTGCCCCCTATTTGTTTTATATGTCATTATTTTTCAATGCAAACTTTTACAAGTTTCCAGATTTTAGGTAAGCAGTGGCTTTACTATGTACCAAGGTTATATTTCATCAATACAAACTTAGACAAAGTTATTTCAACAATACAAGGCAACTGTTTTTATGAGCATAAGACAAAAAGCAAACGTGTTGCTGCCGTTTGTACCGAAACAACTTACATGAATATGATTATTATTGTAACCGAGTTCTGAAATCTGACATTAATGAAAAATCACAAATTGAAACGAAAAATCACAAGCACATCCTGGTATTTTGAAAGGTATTGGACTGCTGTCCACTTTTAACGGAGGCAGGACGGATGGCACCGCGGCCCACACCGTGCGGCATGTCTCAATTAAGTCCTTCAACACCAAACCAAAACAGAACCCGAATAATAAAGTCGAAATGACAATTTATTACAAAATATCACACCCCCAATAAGGAACAAACAGCTTACCTAAAAGAACAGAGTTTGCGGCAAGCCTGTGAAATGTGAACAGAGCTGCAATGAAAGACACGACCACTGACAAGTATCTACAGCAGACCTTCCCTTTTTATAAGCTCAGGTGTGCACGTGACTAGTGGCTTTTACTAACACAAGGTCAGAATAGGAGTCTATGTGCTAGATAAAGCCACGTTCACACGCACACCTGAGAAGTCTACTGCCTTCCCCTGCCAGTATTACACTTCATCTCATCACAGCCCTGCAGTACAGCGTTAAAAACAGAAAATCGCAAAAACTGACCGACTACGATGAATCAAACTTACAGTGGTCGTTGAATGCTTTCGTAGTAAACACTTCTCGTAGCTGTACAATGTTCGCATGTACAAGTTTCTTCCAAATATCAACCAGAGCAAGTGCCTTCATGTTGACCAGCCTAAAGCCTGAAACATGTTGCATTCTTGGTAATTTAATACTAAGTCATTTGTAATAAAACGAATTTGCTTGAAGCAAAGTTGATTAAAAAATGGCACTTTCTGCACAGAATCGTATAAATCATGACAGAATGTTAACCTCACTTGCAGGGATGAGAACAACAAATTGCAAAAATCTCTGAAACAGGCCGCGGGGTTTTAGGGCCGCCTAGGCCCCAATGGGGCCAGCAACAAAATTTCAATTTTGTGACCAGAGAGAGCCTCCATGTGGACTTAAAATATCAATTACCTTCTTTCATGCATAATTTAAAATAGCCAACTATCAAGGATACATGATACCTAATTGTCACAAAAACGCGTAAGTAATGGCTGCTCCTATGCAGAAGTATATAAAAACTGTCTGCAATTGACTCAAATAACTCTGCACAATTGATTCTATATTTTTATACATAGAGATGTACACGTGGTTACACTGATGTACGTGATGTAAACAAAGTGACGGCCTGCCAACTAGCGGTCAGCTGGTGAAATAATGTACTGGGTGCGTACAAATTTTCTCAACGAATTTACGCGATTTACAAAAACGGCACTACTGGTCTTCCAAAAACTCGGAATTCCTGTGGAAAATTCTCATCCCTGGGTTTGTTGTCTTCTGTTACTACGGACACGAAATTTGCACCCCGTACTGAAAGTATCTATACCGTGTATTCGGCGAAGACAATACGTCAAGCCGGTCTTCATGTGTGTAGCTTTATACACAGAGGTCGTGTATCCAAATGTGTTCGACTTTTCCATGGGGTTGGCTGGCGGCGGCTCTAGAGGTACGAGGTTGTGATAGCTGTCGACCTCGGTCGGTAGATCTGGAACCTGTTCGGGATTGACTTGCGCTAGTGTCAACGAATGCCTGTTCAGAATGTCCTAAATACAGCGAGTAAAATGTCAGCAACGTGTAGCATACAATGAAATAACTCAAAAACAACTTTCGATAAACATTTTACAAGAAAAAGCTTTCGTAATAACTGTAGATTTTATTACAAGCCTTTTAGACTTTCAGAACATATAACTACATAGTAATAAAGGAAAACCGGATGATTGTGTAAACATTAGTTCAGAATATAGAATACTCTAAAATATTGAAAACTACAATAGCTTTCTTTAAATCAAAGCTTAGGTTAAATAATAATTACCTCAGATACTCGAATTTTGTTAAACTTTCAAAGCTACGCGCGGCTCAGTGAATCTACTAAGATTGGCAGCGGTGCCTTTTTCTCACATTCGCGTCGCCGATAAGTAGAAGACGGTGCCGTGATAAGCATGATCATGAACTGCAGTGTTAGTTTCGTAACATCATGCATTTAAGCAGTACTGTAACCCTTATGCAAATGTGCTTGATGCGCAAGGGAAGACGCCTGCCATTGTACAAACTGTGCTTAATTTCTGACATAAGCAATAGCTGTGTTCCGTTGTTGCCATTAATTAACTTTCCAAGCTAATTATTCAAATATAAGAAACAATTGCTAACTTTTATAGGCAAGAAAATGTATATTTTGGACAGTAAATTAAAATGAGATTGAGTCTAACCAATCGTCTGGTCTTTCAATGTTGTGGAAGTTGGAATTGTACATTGTAGTTAGGTGCTGCCATCTACGTGCTAATCTTGTTACGTTCTACCAGCTGACTTACCTTCAGTATAATTGTATGGTCCAGTGATACATACACACTGGTCCTCTCCCTATCTAAAACTAATGGTTGTTGTGAAGCCTGTGCAACTCTGCATAGGTCAAGTTCAATACCTGTATACTGGCTGTGAAACAAGTTTTACTGACTGTTTTTGCTTTCTAGTTTTTGCTCAATGTTCAATGCAGCAGTTTTGCTACTCATGTTTTCTGTAGTTTAATAAACACTTTTCTGTTGTGTGCAGTGCAAATATTTATTATAGATTTTTGGTTCCTATCCATACTTCTCCGTGTCTAAACTCAATCATAACAAAGCGATTGAACAACAACTTCAAAAACGACTTTCACAAATGTGTAACATGTACATTTTGCTCAGGATTATCGAAATTACTGTACATTTGATGATTATATTGATTCATACATGTTTGTGTCTATTAAACCTCCATCACTAACACAGACAATAACTGTCTATGTCAGGGGTGTGCACATTATCTGACTAGCCAGGCCACATTAAACATTCCCGCAATTCATGTGGGCCACATGCAGTTTGATCAAGAAGCCAAGTACAGTAGGACCTAATAACGATTTTTTTGCATCCGATTTGAGCACATCATTACCACTGCACTACTACACTCAAGAAACTGTTTTAGAAGTTAGTAAAATTTATATTAAAAACCATATATTTTGTCATGTCCGACAGTGACATTAAGTGACAACGGTCTTGTAAGGGTTAATGCCATCCGATCTAGAGGAAAAAACTACCAGCACTATCTTTGCGATATGGGCGCAGACTTCAGCTGGATCGCGTGGGCCGCACTTTCATTACGTTGGCAAACCTCTTCGCGGGCCGCACAAGATCTCTCGGCGGGCCGCAGTTTGCACACCCCTGGTCTATGTTATTAGAAAAACAACGTTTACTTCACAACCTCCTAACTCAATTGATTAATAAGACTTACCAAGCGAAGCTCATCTGGCATGAAAAATGACGGCGCATTCGGCTTGGGTTTTAGCTGAGCAATGTGCGCTGGTACAGGCGGATAAACATTGTAATCTGGAAGCACCTATGAAAACAAAATGCGAGGATTAAGAATCAGGATGATATATAAATGCAAGAATTACCAATTTATTGAAAAAAATTAATAAAGCAAATGACTTACAAACGTCACAATTCAAAAATATGTCCAGCAGATCTGAGATTTGAAGTTTTTGACAAAAATGAAAATGAAAATGACTTGCTGCAATTCTTCCATCGCACAAACTGAAAAATGCTTGTTTTTGATGTGCATTAGTTACTACCACATACACCTTGCAAATTAGCAAAAAGTTTTTCAATGAAAACATGATAGAAAGTACATCTACGAAAACCTAGTTGCAAAACTGTACAACATTAGCCAGATAGAGAAACCCACACATTCTATAAAATTAGTAGTCGGATAAAAAGAAAGACGAATAAATTTAACAACAGAATTATATTTTTAGTAAAACTTATCAAACCAGATGATCAGTATTATATAGTTCTAAATTAAATGAAACAGCTAAAACTTCCACATAAGGTAAATATACCTAATTAGAGCTACATCTACAAATGCAACAACCCGACAGATTGTTATGAAAGCATCAGTACGGAGTGAATAGAAACTTATTACACGAAGCTCTCAGAGCAAATTTTCTACATGAAGGCAAAGTAAAGAGACCAAGCAAAGCGAGTGCAAGCTAAAAAATGCTGTGCAAAAAGTAAAGTTTGTCTACAAGGGAAGCACTACGTACACACAACCTGTATGACACTAGAGCAAGTACACATGTGACACATTTGTGTATCGTGTGCCATGTGCACCACACACTCACGCATTTGTACATCATGCACTGTGTGCACCACACACTCATGCATTTGTGTATCATGTGCTGTGTGCACCATACACTCACGCATTTGTGTATCATGCACTGTGTGCACCACTCATGCATTTGTGCATCATGTGCACCACACACTCACGCATTTGTGCATCATGCACAGTGTGCACCACACACTCATGCATTTGTGCACCGTGCGCACCACACACTCACGCATTTGTACATCATGCACCGTGCGCACCACACACTCACGCATTTGTGCATCATGTGCCGTGTGCACCACACACTCACACATTTGTGCATCATGCACCGTGTGCACCACACACACACATGCACAGCACTTACAATGCTAGGTTTTGGTAATGGCTGATATTCCTCTTGCGTGTAGAAATAGGTAGTACCACCCACATTTTCCTGAAAGGTCAAAGTTCAATCGCTGATAACTGGCCAGTGATGATCACCTAAATATCGCCACCAGCTGACCAACGTGACACCATTAATTACACATATTTTACAGCACAGACTATTTTGAAAAGGCCAAATCACCTCAAATTTAGTATAATATAAACAAACGGCCAGCTAGCCAACATAAGCCTATTGCTTAAATGTGGTCATTTGTAAGAAATGCTTACTTTAACTAACCAGTGGTCACTCATTAGTTTTACAATGATAATAATACAGCTTTGAGAACTTCTCAGCAAAAGTAAGTAGACTGAATGACACATAACTTACCGTAATTGTTTAACCTAAAGACAAAAATTGTTTTACTAAAAGGTACTTCATATTTTTGCATTAATTATCACTGTACCAGATGCATGTAAACATAATCTTAATTTAAAGGACAAGAAAAGGGGCACCTGAAGTAGGTTTCAGAAAAATCGTCTTAAAAAATTATGCTACTTTACAGCAATTTTATGCACATGTCGTATTCGTGTTGAAAGGAATTTTCGTTTGTTTTCATTTTAAATCTCCCGCAATACTGTTCCGACGGCGCCATTACATGACGTCACTACGCCACGTAAATCAGGGAAAGGAAAGGCAATGTTAAATTATGACCCAAAAGACTTTTCCGTGCAAATCTATATTACTTAGCATTTCATTTACCTGCAGTAAAGGCTTATGTAAGTAGAAATAATAATTTAAAACGTTCGTGCCAATTAGCAAAATGTCGATGGCTCACCCTCCAGGGTGCGCCACTCACTAACCAAAAACGTATTTTTAATCTTATTGACAAGATACAGTAATTTAAAATTTTACTTAATTAGCAACATGTATGCTACGAATGCTCTGATTATTTTTTCAAACTTTATTTAATGATATCAAAACTTGTTTTAAACGACCTGCCATTAAAATGGCTGCGCCTAACTGTCATCGCAGGAGTTTAAATTTACACGTTTTATACAGCGTTACGGCCGATGCAAACCATGCATACATATATATTTAGCTGCAAGGCTTGATATTGTGTTTTTTTTCTTTTCTTCCACTCATTATATGTGTTTCTTGCCTGTCACAGATTATTATTTTTATACCGTTTGATTTTTTAAATCCACTTTCACAAATTTATGCTAATTTTTACACCAAAACGTTTTGACAAAATTATTACATTTTGTCATTAATGACGTAATGACATTAATTAAAAACTTGATGTTAAGTTGTAATACAGTCACACCTCTGTTTTCGACCGTAACTCGTTCCTAAAAAGTGTTTGAAAACCAAATTTGGTTGAGAACCGAATCACTTATTCCCATTAGAAATAATGTAAAAGCAAATAATCCGTTCTCAAGCACCAAACGAACTGTAAAGTATTACTAAAACGAAATATAATAATGCAAAAATGTTTATTCAAACAGTAGATGTGATATAATTGATAAGAAAAACATAATAGAATTACTTTGAAAGAAAAACATAATTATTCCTGCACGGAAAAAGCGGAGAAAAATAAGCGTAGAAAGCACTTAGCGATATTAGGCGATTCAAATCTTGCGTGTATCTACTCTCGGGCGCGGTCGGTTACGGTGGGCTCTACTCGGATCGCCGCGCATGTGTTCTGTGGGCGGTTGGTCAAGTACCGAAATTCTCGTCGAAAGCGGAGACAATTTCAGCTGGATTTTTCTGCTGGAAAACCGATTTATACGAGTACGGAGACGTTCGAAAACGGAGGTACGAATGCATTTAATGGCAACGACCTATTTACATACTGCATACTGCTAATAAAATAAGTTTCCAATGTAACACACAAATACATTTTGGCTTGAACCAGCGATCATAAGCACGAGTTGCTTTGTACACATTTCAGTATATTAGAAACTAAAAGTTTAAGAGAGGTCAAAGTTCAAACTTCAACAAGATAAACTTCAATAAATCAATAATCAATAACTTCAATAATCAATAAACTTCAATAAACCACTTCAAGATGAACAGAATAACGAACCTGATATTGAGCAAGTTTGGGTGGTGGAGTGAATTCCCTCGTTGCCGCCCCACTATGGCTGGGACCTGGTGACTTGCTCTTCCGCACGGAGCCTGGTGAAAGTGGCGGACTCTGTGGTGGCGTTTGTCCAGGGCTTACACCTGAAACTGATGCAATAATGAATTTTCAATCACAACATGAACAGGTATTAAATTGACACTGACAAAATCCAAAATTTGTAATAATTTTTAGTTCCTCCCAGTATTATTATTAAAGAAAAACGGATGATTGTATGAACACGAGTTCAGAATAAAGAATGCTCTAAAATATTGAAAACTACAATAGCTTTTTTTAAATCAAAGTTTAGATTAAACAATAATTACCTCGGATACTCAAATTTCGTTAAACTTTCAAAGCTACGCGCGGCTCAGTGAATCTACTAAGATTGGCAACGGCGCCTTTTTGTCATATTCGCGTCGCCGACAAATAGAAGGCGGTACCGTGATAATCATGACCATGAACTGCTGTGTTAGTTACTGACGTCATATGATAGCCCATTTTTCGTGACATCATGTGTTCAAACAGTACTGTAACACTTACACAAATGTGCTTGACATGCAAGGGAAGATACCTGCCATTGCACAAGCTGTGGTTAGTTTCTGACGTAAGCAATAGCTGTGTTCGGTTGCTGTTAATTAACTTTCTAAGCTAATTGTTCAAATATAAGGAACAATTGTTTACTTTTATAGGCAAGAAAATGTGTATTTTGGACAAAAAATAAATAAAATGAGATTGAGTCTAAACAATCATCCGGTCTTCTTTAATTATTAACAAAGAATGATTAATAATAGATAAATTGCAGTCAGTATCAGTGCCATTAACCATATGACAAATTAAAAGGCAACACTGGTATCTAGCGTACAAATTAAAAGGCAACACTGGTATCTAGCGTACAAATTAAAAGGCAACACTGGTATCTAGCGTACAAATTAAAAGGCAACACTGGTATCTAGCGTACAAATTAAAAGGCAACACTGGTATCTAGCGTACAAATTAAAAGGCAACACTAACACTGGTATCTAGCATACAAATTAAAAGGCAACACTGGTATCTAGCATACAAATTAAAAGGCAACACTGGTATCTAGTTTACAAATTAAAAGGCAACACTGGTATGCAGTTTACAAATTAAACGGCAACACTGGTGTACAAATTAAAAGGCAACACTGATATCTGTACAAAAACAATACACAGCTTCTAACCTTGTCCCCAGGAAGCACCGAATGATGCCGAGTTGCTTGCAGCAATGAAATTTGAGAACGAGGGTGTGGATGAGCTGTGTGTCATTCCCAGGGGTACCGGAGGTCGAGGTCCCACATCATTGGCATTTGTGACTTGGTTAACAGGAACACCCTAGAGAACAATATAGCTCCAATAAAAATATAAGAAAGTTAGTATAATATAATTAAATGACTAAATATTAGTTCAAGATCAAGTAAAAAAAATCTACATACACACATATACATATATATATATATATACGTGTGTGTGTGTGTGTTTGCGGTATATGACTGCGTTACATGTAATATAATAGGGTAAGTAGTACCATTTACATTGGTATATACATTATGTAGTTACAGTCAACCTCGGGTATAAGCTACTCGCTTACAAGAGACTGCTAACACAGATCCCGATGTTTTCGTAACGTTTCTCCTATGTAAAAATCTTCGTATATAAGGTACTCGGACATAAGGGACTTTCGGTTATAAGGGACAATATCTTCAGGTCCCGGGTAATAGAAAACCAGGTAAATTACCTCGCATATAAGGCATCTTATGATCAAAGCGAAATTGATGGATTTTTAACCTCAATTTTTCGCAAACTCGGCCTTTGAACAACTCAGTTTCCGCGGCCACATACAGCTCGCATCACTGGAGGAGCTTCCTACATACCGTTTGCACTGAATGTGTAGCAATAATCCATAAAAATATGGGTAAAAGTACAGAAAAGTACTGCTAAACCTTCAATTACATATACATTATGCAAAGTCCAGAACAGAATGTACACTATTATGTCGACAGGTCATAAAGTATGGTGACTCACGTGTGCTCTAATATGGTTTCTGCGGAGTATACTCATACTAGTTATTTAATTAGTTAGTTATTTAACACAGCCAATGAGCAAAGAACTGGATTAACAGATAAATTCATGTTACAATAGAGCAGGGGTGTGCAAATTGCGGCCCGCGGGCCACTTGCGGCCCGCCGAGAGAATTTGTGCGGTCCGCGAAGAGATTTGTCAACCTAATGAAAGTGCGTGCGGCCCGGGCGATTGATTGAGTGTATCCAGCTGAAGTCCGTGCCACGATCCCAAAGATAGTGCTGATAGTTTTTTCTACTAGACCGGATGCCATTAACCCTTACAAGACGGTTGTAGCTTAATGTCACTGTAATACACAGACTGTGTGATACACATTACTAATATGCATTGTAATGAAATTACCACTATCTGTCCTGAAAGTAGAAATATATGGTTTGTAATATAAATTTTAATAACTTCTAAAATAGTTTCTTGAGTGCAGTAGTAATGATGTACGCAGGTCGGATGCAAAAAAATCGTTATTAGGCCTTTCTGTACTTGGCTCCTTGATCAAACTGCCTGAAGTATCATCTACACGGTTTCCCATGGCTTCTCTATCATCTACACGGTTTCCCATGGCTTCTCTATCATCTACACGGTTTCCCATGGCTTCTCTATCATCTACACGGTTTCCCATGGCTTCTCTACCATCTACACGGTTTCCCATGGCTTCTCTATCATCTACACGGTTTCCCATGGCTTCTCTATCATCTACACGGTTTCCTATGGCTTCTCTATCATCTACACGGTTTCCCATGGCTTCTCTATCATCTACACGGTTTCCCATGGCTTCTCTATCATCTACTCGGTTTCCTATGGCTTCTCTATCATCTACACGGTTTCTTATGGCTTCTCTATCATCTACAAGGTTTCCTATGGCTTCTCTATCATCTACACGGTTTCCTATGGCTTCTCTATCATCTACACGGTTTCCTATGGCTTCTCTATCATCTACACGGTTTCCTATGGCTTCTCTATCATCTACACGGTTTCTTATGGCTTCTCTATCATCTACAAGGTTTCCTATGGCTTCTCTATCATCTACACGGTTTCCTATGGCTTCTCTATCATCTACAAGGTTTCCTATGGCTTCTCTATCATCTACACGGTTTCTTATGGCTTCTCTATCATCTACAAGGTTTCCTATGGCTTCTCTATCATATACTCGGTTTCCTATGGCTTCTCTATCATCTACACGGGTATCCCATGGCTTCTCTATCATCTACTTGGTTTCCAGAGCCATCTACTGGCTATCAAGAATACAACACAAGAATACCTGTTTTGGGCCCATGTTCATGCTTGCGAAACTCGTGACTAGTCCAGCCGCGCTTGCCGGTACGGCGGGATACATCTTTGCATTCTCTGGTCCGTAGTAACTAGCTACTGAGGCAGCAACCGATGCCCTCTAGCGGGGAAAAATAGAAAATAATACTTATATATATATATATATATATATATATATATATATATATATTAATTCTTGATTTGTCATTAAAATGGTTCACTCATTATAATAAAATTGAGTAATCCTCAGTGTAATGTTAAAATAAACAACACTGTTCAAGACAAATGCGTCCAGTGCAGACTAAAAAAACTAAAGTGCAAAACTAAGGCCTAATTATATACAATAAATGAACATATTTACAAACACAATATTAACATATTTTTACAAAACAATATTACAAAAGTACATTAAATTTTACATGACATATTTTACACTATATATACATTTGACATGACACAATTAACAGAAACATGCTTTACATTACATAAATTTCACTCATTACATTTACACTATTTATACATTTGACATTACAAAACTTGCATGTGATCTAACACAGACAATCGTGAGTATCAACAATCACCAAATCCGAGTAGCAATTTCCAACAGTTAAATATCACATTGATAACTCACTTTAAGAATCGTTTCTTGTTAAACAAAATAATTGTGGAAGAAGAAGGAAAAATCAATGCAAGTCTCCATTCAAAAGTTGTCACTCAAAGCACAAGAAAACCCTCCACTTACACAAAGCTTCAAAAATCCGTCTCGAAATTTTATACCACTTACCCACTACCTTTTTGTATACAGGGCTTGCGTCAACAGTAACACTGTATAAAACAGTAAATTTAAACTCCCGTGACGACCTTTAACCGCAGCCGTTTTGATCTTCTCCCAAAATTACCCCCTGCCAAAAATTTCAAGGCTCCTTCAAGTAGTTCAGGTATAACTGGCTTAAACTTAAACTGTGCATGGATAATGGATGTAGCATGAGGGCATAAACTAAATATAAATTACTTGTCTGTTAAAACTTTTAAAGTGAAAGAAATATATGACATGTATTTTCTTCATTTCATGTATCAGTATCATAATTCACTACTTCCACCAGCTTTTCAGTCATACTTTAGTCCAGTTTCAAATCAACATGATCATTACACAAGATATTCAGTCGAAAACTATGTACTCCCTCTTCCAAAAACAAATATAACGAAACAGTCATCAAAATATAATGCTATTAAAATAGGGTCATCAATTTCGCGGGAAATGAAAACTCTTAATCTTTATCAATTTAAAAAAGCATCAAAGAATTACCTACTACAACGGTATAATTAACTCACAATTTTACTCATCCTGATCTTAAGTTACTAACAAAACTTATTTTGTTCTAATGTGCGTTATAACTAATGAAAATGTAATGTTAATTGTCAATTGTTTCACTTATCTGGAGGAGGACTCGAAAGCTCAATGCTCCTTCCTTCTCCTCACAGTAACTCGCATAGTTCATTTTTTTTCAATGTTATATCAATTTATATGTATGTTTGAGTTGCTGTGGAATAAATTCATAATTCATAATTCCCCAGACTCAGAAATTAAAACTACACATTCACTGTTAAGTTTAATTGTCACTGCAACCGTTTATTAAAATCAAGTCAAAAGTCTGATAAGCGGAACTCTAAGATTTAACATTTTTTACGCTTACGAAAAACTTCTGCCCCGGTAAAACACGTTCCTGTGTAAGCTAAGTTTCATACAGGTAGAAGTTCAAGTGGAAATTGATTGCCTGATTACACGTGTGTGTTTGTGATAAAACATAGTAGATCTATAGTAAATATTACGGTTGTGTAAACTTGCATAACAAGGTTAGATTGTAACTTAGTATGCAGCTTTCTACGCCGAAACAGCTTAGCTAGGCTAAACATTAAAACATTACAGCAATTAAACTCTTGCACATTGAGAATTCCAAAGCTATACTACTATGTAAATAACAGTCAAGTAAATTTAAGATTTGAATATGGTTGTACTGTAGATCTAAACGAAAATGTAAAATTAAAGGTTAAGAACTCATTTAAAGATTATGTTTTAAGATATCTATTATAGCTCTTTACAACACTGTATAATGTAATATAATTACAAGGGAACTACAATGTATGGTTATTATAAAGTTGAATGTCTGTAGATATGTTACTTTACTAATATCGCATTACCTGTTTTACTAACATCTTTATCTTTGTAAACTGTATATTTTTATATGAAATAAACTCATAATAATAATAATTAAAAATACACCACATGGGTCTTACCTCATGAGCTCAAAAGCTTTGTGAAAGTTTAAAGCTGAATCGAGGAATATTAAAATCAGTTGAAATAAAAGTTTGTTTATTTTCTACTGGTTAGCAGTAATGTTTTACATTTCTTTCAATGCACATTTGTTCACTCTTTGTTTTGTTAATTTTTTGTTTCGCATTACTAAATAATTGCATAATTATTATACGTCTCTTTTTGCATGGTATGAACATTACGGCTAAGCGGCAACACTACTCTGCTGTTAATACGCTAATTTGGCGCAATACTTTTTAGCCTCCAATCCAATAATTAGCGTCATACAAAATGGCAATCCTAGCCCGAAAGTTAGCCATAGAAAAACAACGGCTTTCTCGGTTACGCTTTCGACATTTTTTTTTAAGATCTCCACGTACAGTTTGGCCTGTCAAGCTATGCTTTTAGGCCCAAACTGTATGCATCAAAATTATTCTGTAATGTAATTTGCACATGTATATGCTGCACTTTGTATTTTCTCGATAATATTGCATTTATTTATATTTATATTAACCTAAATGGATAATTATGTGTATTTTAACAATTGTAAGATGCAATGTGGAAATGAATAAACTCTTGAAACTCTTGAGACATGGGCTCGAAGAAATGGGGCGGTTTTCAACACAGAAAGTAAAGAACTGAGAAAGATTACTTGTCAAGAAAAAATGAAACTTATGAACTAGTTACAGCCATTATCCAGATTCACAACAAACAGCCTGACGTAGAGAGAAACTAAAGGAAAAAACTGCTAAATGATGGGACCAAATACGTCTTAAAGAAGTGAGAAACTGTGTCAGCTGTTGTAAGAAATGACTTCGTCTAGTCTGCACTAAAATGGTAGACACACTGAAATATTTAAGGGAATACTCTAAGATTTTGATGTTTATACATAAGCATCTGTAACATCAGTAGTAATTTTCACGTGAATCCATTAATTTCTTCTTAACATATCGTGATAAAAACTTCCGCAAATTTTTTTGTGCCACCTGATACACATAAACATTACTTGAACTGATCAAAATGACGCCTTAACGATATAAACCATTTCCCGCCTGACGATTCAAATGCAAAAGTCACTCAATTTTACTGATATTTTCCGAGGTTGTCCTCCAGTTATATCTCCCCAATATCTCTTTGTCCTCCAGTGATGTTATGCCCCCTTGTGTTTGAATTTCACTCCACATACGTCACCTGGCACACTCGTGGGCCTGACGTCTTTCCAAAAGGCTCACTGAAACCTTACGCATAGCATACACCATTTCCCCGAGTTTGAAACAATCACAACATTTGATGTTTGCTCTCTAAGGTTCAGTGTTAAAGCTCATATAAACATAAAAATAGGTTACAGCCGAACGTTGCCATTCTGTCGACAATAAATGGTGTTCATTCCTGCTGTCTACGCTGTACAGTACCCATTATACTCAGTCGGTTCACAACAGCAAATCTCAAAACTTTTTTATCTCATCTGGTCATCACATGCCATTGAAGCTAGAATGTTATGCTACAGTTTCCACAGTTGCATTTATGCAATACACTTCTTATTAAAAGTGAAAAGTAATCAAATGTAACTTACGGGTAAATAAGCTTGAAGTTTTGATTCAGCTGGTAAACCGTTCGCTTCGGCAATCGTAGGAAACATATTCACCTCTGCCCCTGCAATACAAATAGTTGTTGCTTTATTTCTGATTTCAGTAATACATGCAGCAATGCAACAATTAGAGTAACAAAGATACGTCAAACTCTGATTTCGGTAATACATGCAGCAATGTAACAATCAGAGTAACAAAGATACGTCAAACTCTGATTTCGGTAATACATGCAGCAGTGTAACAATTAGAGTAACAAAGATACGTCAAACTCTGATTTCGGTAATACATGCAGCAATGTAACAATTAGAGTAACAAAGATACGTCAAACTCTGATTTCGGTAATACATGCAGCAATGTAACAATTAGAGTAACAAAGATACGTCAAACTCTGATTTCGGTAATACATGCAGCAATGTAAGAATTAGAGTAACAAAGATACGTCAAACTCTGATTTCGGTAATACATGCAGCAATGTAAGAATTAGAGTAACAAAGATACGTCAAACTCTGATTTCGGTAATACATGCAGCAATGTAATAATTAGAGTAACAAAGATACGTCAAACTCTGATTTCAGTAATACATGCAGCAATGTAAGAATTAGAGTAACAAAGATACGTCAAACTCTGATTTCAGTAATACATGCAGCAGTGTAACAATTAGAGTAACAAAGATACGTCAAACTCTGATTTCAGTAATACATGCAGCAATGTAATAATTAGAGTAACAAAGATACGTCAAACTCTGATTTCAGAAATATATGCGGCAATCAAACTTTCACATCCATGCAAACAATTTTAAATAAATTTACTTAAGCAGGACATGCTTAAACAATATAGGAATTTAAGCAGCTTGGCACAGTTGTTTCACTCAATTTTTGCAACAACGTCGAAGCATCCATTGTTTTTGTTTCGACGACTTACAAAGATAATGTTGTGTTTTGTTTCTCTCGGAAGGCTCTTAGAGAAAGCCAGAAAACACGCCGTTAAATATAACTGCTTTATTCAGCGAGAATTCTATAACACAAAGATGAAGGAACAAGAAATGATTATACTAAACGTGAAAATCTGGAAAACGTTTAAGTAAGTATACAAGAATAAGTATAAGGCCGTGTTAGATCTGTGTGCGATGTGCGATCCCGTGTCGGCAGCCTGCTTCGCCTTATATAGCGCACTGCAGAAACTTCTCGAACAAATGTTCAAGAACAATCCAGACACTAAGGCGTTCATTCCGACGGAACATTCTACGATGTTCTATGCAATTCTACTTGACGTCAGCGATCTCCACAACAGATAAATAGCAGTAACACATGCAGAACACGGATCCACAAAATACTGAATCTTGGCATTCTGACGAAGCACAAACACCACACAAAAGCAGCAGCCAAATGCCTTATCTACCTTCAGATAATTGATCCTCTGATTTTTAACCATCACAGCAAAGCCCTTAAATGAGTTTCCTACAGCTTAAAATTTTGCAATGTTCCGTTTAAGTTTTTCTGGCAGGATTTAAATTTAGTTGATCTATATAAATCTTCTTCTGTTCAGATCGGAGAACTTTGTCATTTGGTACTGCAGCTGAGCAATGGGTTTCTTAATAACGGTCACCACCACAAAATTTTGATTCTGCCTCTTTATTTTAAAGGATAAATTTTTTACTACTACTACTACTGCTACCAATACTACCTTACATAGGCTTACTACTATATAGTTAGTCAACAACTTCGGGTTGTGGCATTGGTGCTGCCTCCTTCGGCTTCCAACTCTCACTAAATTAGACTCTTCTGGATTTGGACAGTATATCCAATCCCAAATTTACCAGTACAGCACTAATTATTACCAGTTTATACGTGTCAGCTGTTTCAGCACCAGCCACCTGCATGTTAGCAAATTATAATTTTGCCCTTTATCGTTACAAAATTACGTTAATCACTTTTCGCCACACTGCAGTTTCCTATCAATGTTCTTTTCAAAAGTGAAAAACAACAAACCTACAGCTCGTTAATAAAAATAATCAAGACTGAATTAAATGTAATTTGTAAGGGGCGAAAAATTGAGATTTATCGAATAAACGTCAGCGATGCAACGTAAATTGTTACCCTTTCGTGCCATGCATTGACTTATGTTGACCGACTATCTGTGTCTTGCAATAAATGAGTGCAAAACATCCATGTTTTCTGGGCAAAATCACAGTTTTAAGTATTTTCTTCTTGTCTACTCCAGCAATGCGCACGCAACTGCGAATAAGGTTGCCATCTATTAAGCGCTTGCAAAACATTCCTAAAGCATTTCCTCGGGACTTCGACACTCTGCTCATATGGAACGTCAAATTGTTAATCGTCTCGATGATGGTGTTATCGATCAAATCGCGAGAAACTATCAGGAATTACAGAGAATGATACGCGGTAGAAATGGTACAAAGGAAAAGTATGTAAAATGTCACCGGAAAAAAATCACTCGGTAAAATGGCACAGGAAAAAATTGCACAAATGGAAAAGTAGATAAAAATAACACAGGAAAAATGGCACACGTGCCGTTTTGATGCATTTGACGTCTATAAAAAAACTAGCATGAACTCAGTAAGAATCAGGTGTCTGCCAAAATATGAACAATCCTAAACTTATTCATCTGATTCTTTTGACTCAAAAAATGTACCACGAAAATAAACAAGCAAACATACAGAAATGTACCTGTATTGGTACTACATAGACTAGTGAAACCGAAACCAGACTAGCGAGGGCCAAATTAATTTTCTGTAATTAAAAATAACACATAGTTATATTTTTTATAGTTATAGTTCAATATTTTAATTCAATTTTCATAACACCGCAAAAATAGCTAACTTGGCGCATCATCACCATTAACATCAAATCATTATCATTGTCATCACCACCACCATTGTCATCAGCATTAATGCTACCGTCGTTGTCATCACTATCATCATCATCATCATCAACATTGTCATTATCGTTTTCTCGCATCCATTTCTTCGCTCCTTTAAAGTATTTTTGTTGTTGTTTATGTAATTAGTTAAGTCTTATCTATGTTGAGCATAGCTGATAAGTTAATTTCTTCTCCCACGCTCGTAGCACTGCAATGCATTGTTAATGTGTAATTGTATAAGTTGCATTTTTGAAGTGTGCTAAATGGATGAATAAATAAATCTAAATCTAAATCTAATAAAATCATTTCTTTTGATATGGTCTACTACCTATGTACATTCAAATAATGAATAATGTATAGATGAGAGCTTGTTAAGCAGTTACATGTACTATTAGGAGCGCGCCCAATTTTGAGCAAAATAAAAATTGCTTAAAATTTCCCTTCTTTGGTAATAAGCTGAAAGCCAACGCTTCTAATTTTCTCTTGAACAAGAAGACAGGCGTATTAAAAACTTATCCGGTTGATATGGGAATTAATACAATGGTACTTGTGGCGACACCTATTTGTCAACAAATGCAACACATACTTATCAAAGTCATTTTTCTTGTAAGGTAAAGAAGCTATATCCATCTTACGCCAATTTGTCTTTACTGATTATTAATAATTCGTCTGGAAAAACTAGCAATTGACGTGAAAAGTAATTATGGTTAAGATGAGCATTTGTAAAACTATTTATCAAATTTAATTTGACAAGATCATCATTTGAGGCAGATAGTACTTTCAGAATAAATTTTGTAACTACACTCTTGAAGTAATGTAAAGGGGTGGTACACAACGGATCAACTCTAATTTTTCACTAGACGGGTGAAATACAGGCTGTTCCAGTTTTCATGTTTTCGTGACATCATATATAAGATCATCAAAGAGGCTACGTTTGCGCACCATCCGTGCTGGTGCTCCATACAAAATTAGAGGTATTTAAATTTAAATAGCAAAATTACAGTACGGAGACGAAAACCTTTGTAGAGGCTACATTTTCTTTTGATTTGTAACCATCTATACCATGCTTCCCCCCCCCTGAAGTTATTGATTTGTAATTCAAAAGACAGCTGTTTGTCTATAACAACACCTAGCACCTTACTGCTGTGCACGTAATTAATGCTTTGATTCCCAGTTTTCAAAATGACATTTTGGTTTTCCATGTCAAAAGGTAGAACCTCAGTTTACCAGGTGAGCAGTTAATAACCTGTCTCTATTTTCTACAGCAGGTATGAAGCCAATCACAGCACTGCTGTCCTAAGTTCACTACATCTGTATGAACTAGGTACATAT
Organism: Tubiluchus corallicola; assembly: GCA_030141605.1. NCBI lineage: Eukaryota > Metazoa > Priapulida > Priapulimorpha > Priapulimorphida > Tubiluchidae > Tubiluchus > Tubiluchus corallicola. The sequence goes on along the minus strand of JAQGDQ010001340.1, from coordinate 14,684 downwards.
CTAGAACCCGATGCAAGGATTATGCCGTCATCAGCGTATCTGAAAGAATCAACCCTTAACAGAGTCAATATTTGTTTAAACATATCTGACACATAGAAAATGAAAAGTAAAGGTGAGACAACCGAACCCTGAGGAACCCCAATCTTGCAGTCATATTCACACGAAGTATAACTTCCAAGTTTAATATATAATTTTCTTTTATAAAGCAAATATTTGAATAACCCTAACATCTTTCCCTGGATACCAGCAGAAAGAAGCCGAAAAACAAGACTGTCTAACCAGATGCTGACGAACGCACGTTGAAAATCGCAACAGATAGCCAGAGATAGGATTCCATGTAATTGATTTTCTTGTATACTGGAAATTAAACGCACTGAGTACCACCCGCAATTGTGACCAGGCATGAATCTTTCTTGTTCTTTGTCGATAAGTCCATTTTTGACCATCAATTTTCTTAGACGGTTTGTAATTAGCTGTGCTGATTTAAGCTTGTATGTTATATGTTATAAATTGCTTTCATTTTAAACAGGCCATGTGACCGGTCTTTTACCTGTACACTTACCTGTAGATTGGAGCTTTCACAAACACTGCAGTTATAGATAGTTTAGCGTCATTCATTGATTTGTTGTTATAATTTCACAATTACACTTATAGAAGATCACCATGTAAGTTGATTTACGAATTTCTTAAATCTTGAACCTTTGTTTATTAAAACGATAAGATTAATTAGACTAGAGATTAGATTTTATAATTTGCGTAAAACTTTGTTAAAGTTAATTAGATCATTTTGGTTTAAATTTCGCTGTAAAACTGAGCAACATTATATAAAATTATCTTATTTGTTTCCAGATTAAACGATACAAGATACACAATTAAGTTGTTGGAGATTTTTTAGGTAGCACATTAACCATTCTGCAAGTTTTCCAAAGTAAGACGATATTTTATTGGTATGAAACTCACGGGACCTGTATAATTAGCCTTATTTTCTTTTCTAATAAAGATAACTTTAGAGTGGCATCATACCCAGATATCTTGTGTCAAACAAAGGCTACATAAATGTAAAAAATCCGCTTTAGCCCAAAACCAAGATAAAATATCATTAACGGGTGAAATCCATCACAATCAACGCTTTTACCAAATATGGGAGTCTCTTTGATGGTTGAATTCAAATCATTCATACAAAAGTTAGAGCTAATTGCTTGGTGTTCATTGCTAAAGTCATTAATATCAATTATGCTGTGTTCAACAAAAATGCGCCATCTATCATCGAAGGATTAGTGTGAACAGATACCTTGTGAATGAACATTTTTTGCACGATTTCCAGAAAAGGCTGCCTTGCGACACTTTTAATTTTGCGCATTTTTCTTGTAACCATTTATTTGCTGCTAATTGGAGTTCTTGGTCAAAAATTATTTTGCCTGGATATATAAGTTTTTTATGTATGTTCTGTTTTATGTGTGAAATAAAATTTCATAGTTCATAGTTCTGCCAAAGACAATCATGCGGCTCATGACAAATGATTACAGCTAAATTTTGTTGCGTCTAACTTTTCAATTCTAAAGTAAAATGAGTTACTAGTGGGTGAAATGAGTTAACTCGTTGTTTTTGTGCACAACTTCCCAAGAAACGTATTTCTTTTTCCTGAAAAGTTCCAACAACAATGAATGCTTGGTCGTGGCCTCCAATATGTTGAATGCTGGGTCGTGGCCTCCAATATGTTGAATGCTGGGTCATGGCCTCTAGTATGTTGAATGCTGGGTCGTGGCCTCTAGTGTGTTGAATGCTGGGTCATGGCCTCCAATATGTTGAATGCTGGGTCATGGCCTCCAATATGTTGAATGATGGGTCGTGGCCTCTAGTGTGTTGAATGCTGGGTCGTGGCCTCTAGCGTGTTGAATGCTTGGTCGTGGCCTCCAGTGTGTTGAATGCTGGGTCGTGGCCTCCAGTGTGTTGAATGCTGGGTCGTGGCCACTAGTGTGTTGAATGCTGGGTCGTGGCCACTAGTGTGTTGAATGCTGGGTCGTGGCCACTAGTGTGTTCAATGCTGGGTCGTGGCCCCTAGTGTGTTGAATGCTGGGTCGTGACCTCTAGTATGTTGAATGCTGGGTCGTGGCCTCCAGTGTGTTGAATGCTGGGTCGTGGCCTCTAGTGTGTTGAATGCTGGGTCGTGGCCTCTAGTGTGTTGAATGCTGGGTCGTGGCCACTAGTGTGTTGAATGCTGGGTCGTGGCCACTAGTGTGTTGAATGCTGGGTCGTGGCCTCAGTGTGTTAATGCTGGGTCGTGGCCCAGTGTGTTGAAGCGGGTCGCTCAGTTGTTGAATGTGGGTCGTGGCCTCTAGTGTGTTGAATGCTGGGTCGTGGCCTCTAGTGTGTTGAATGCTGGGTCGCGGCCTCTAGTGTGTTGAATGCTGGGTCGTGGCCTCCAGCGTGTTGAATGCTGGGTCGTGGCCACTAGTGTGTTGAATGCTGGGTCGTGGCCACTAGTGTGTTGAATGCTGGGTCGTGGCCTCTAGTGTGTTGAATGCTGGGTCGTGTCTAGTTGTTGAATGCTGGGTCGTGGCCTCCAGTGTGTTGAATGCTGGGTCGTGGCCTCTAGTGTGTTGAATGCTGGGTCGTGGCCTCTAGTGTGTTGAATGCTGGGTCGTGGCCACTAGTGTGTTGAATGCTGGGTCGTGGCCTCTAGTGTGTTGAATGCTGGGTCGTGGCCTCCAGTGTGTTGAATGCTGGGTCGTGGCCTCCAGTGTGTTGAATGCTGGGTCGTGGCCTCCAGTGTGTTGAATGCTGGGTCGTGGCCTCCAGTGTGTTGAATGCTGGGTCGTGGCCTCTAGTGTGTTGAATGCTGGGTCGTGGCCTCTAGTGTGTTGAATGCTGGGTCGCGGCCTCCAGTGTGTTGAACGCTGGGTCGTGGCCTCCAGTGTGTTGAATGCTGGGTCGTGGCCACTAGTGTGTTGAATGCTGGGTCGTGGCCACTAGTCTGTTGAATGCTGGGTCGTGGCCACTAGTGTGTTGAATACTGGGTCGTGGCCTCCAGTGTGTTGAATGCTGGGTCGGGGCCTCTAGTGTGTTGAATGCTGGGTCGTGGCCTCCAGCGTGTTGAATACTGGGTCGTTGCCTCCAGTGTGTTGAATGCTGGGTCGTGGCCTCCAGTGTCGTTGAATGCTGGGTCGTGGCCTCCAGTGTGTTGAATGCTGGGTCGTGGCCTCTAGTGTGTTGAATGCTGGGTCGTGGCCTCCAGCGCGTTGAATACTGGGTCGTGGCCTCCAGTGTGTTAAATGCTGGGTCGGGGCCTCGGATATGTTGAATGCTGGGTCGTGGCCTCTAGTATGTTGAATGCTGGGTCGTGGCCTCCAGTGTGTTGAATGCTGGGTCGTGGCCTCCAGTGTGTTGAATGCTGGGTCGTGGCCTCCAGTGTGTTGAATGCTGGGTCGTGGCCTCCAGTATGTTGAATGCTGGGTCGTGGCCTCCAGTGTGTTGAATGCTGGGTCGTGACCTCCAGTATGTTGAATGCTGGATCGGGGCCTCCAGTATGTTGAATGCTGGGTCCTGGCCTCTAGTGTGTTGAAAAGGTATAAAAGAAGAAGAAATAAAACAACAATAGCAAAGTGAAAAATACATATGTCTGCAATTTATTTAAACATTGTTCTTCTGAACCGGTTTGCAATTTCACGTTGTCTTGACAATCAGTTAAAGTTTATTTTAACGTAATTCTCTTCAAATTGTTGCAGAACTACATAAAGTCCACTAAACGTTTTGTAAACTGATTGTACGTACAATTGTATTTTAAGTTATTATGTAGAATGTCTCTCAATCAAGTACTCATTAATGAACAACTTATACTAGAATTAACTATACGTACTGCTGTAATAACTGTAATACTACACTAATTCTATTAATTCCACATGTATTGGATTTCTGAATTAAGTAGCAACATCGTACATTACAATTTACAACTTATACTTTACATGGGCTTATAGGCTTATGTACATCGAGAATCATTTCTGTTATCGTATCTATTGTACGGGTTTTGTAAATTTTAATTAAGTATTAACTAATGAACTAGTCGTATTATTGAATTAACTATTTTGAGTTATTACATACTCGAACTAACTAATTGTATAATTCATCACTGCACATAGTGGAAATACTGTGATCAGTAATAGTTACTGTGTTGTAAATCAACTCAAAATAAGGTTTATATATTACTTTAACGTTAATAAAACCGCCAATATAGGTATGCGTTGCTACTTTATCTGACATTTTCCATACTGTCTTAAAGATATCAACAAACGTCACGCCCTTTTGCTATTTACAGTCAAAAAATGATAACACGTCGTCACAAGTGATGAAGTTTCTGTTTCCGGTCAAGCACTCCGGTCTTGATCAAACACTGAAACGTGAACTCTTAAATTTCCAAAACTTACGTGGTTTCCAACTCAGCATTCAACTTTCTCAACACGTAAAGATGGGCAAAGGGTAAATAATTTCACTTAAACTGTTATAGCGTAGTCACTTAAACTGTTATAGCGTAGTCACTTAAACTGTTATAGCGTAGTCACTTAAACTGTTATAGCGTAGTCACTTAAACTGTTATAGCGTAGTCACTTAAACTGCTATAGCGTAGTCACTTAAACTGTTATAGCGTAGTCACTTAAACTGTTATAGCGTAGTCACTTAAACTGTTATAGCGTAGAACTATATGTGGCGAACCTACTTGTGTAACAAGAAATAATGAAACTTCTAGACAAACAGTGTTCCATGGAGAAATGTAAAGCTTGTTCGTACGATAAAACCTTGAAATATACACAACCAAATGTTAAAATACACAGCTGAGTAACTAATACACAAAAATAAAGTTAATTTTCTTTTATGCATGAGTTTTACAATGTTAAAGACCTGTTTTTCATGATCATAAATGCACATAAGATTCGTAATAGTTTACATAACAGTTACAATGTAACAATTCAAGACTCCTACATGCAGTAATTTTTTCGGTTTTCTAATTAGCATGTAATTTATAATTACACCTTGTCATGATTACTAGCGGCTTGTATGCAGACAGATACGATCAAATCAGTACAAAGACCATTTTCTAAACGAAAGGTTTAATTACAAACTTTTTAACAATTCTCAAGCGTATGATTCTTAAGCGTTTTAGTGTAAGTGATGTAGCCCAGGGATGTCTAAAAAAAGTCAAAAGATTTCGCATGTTGCTCAAAACAGACGTAGAAATTACTTCCTCCTTTTTCCACCTGGCAGTTTGCAAATCTTGAAATAACAAATACCTGTAAAAAATCAGTTACTGTGATTACTTTACGAATATACGAATTGTAAACTACATTCAAAAATTGATAATGTAATCAAGTGTTTCCACTGGAGTGAGCAATAGTGCTAAAAATGAATTTACAATTAAAAGCACAAGTAATTAATTACACTAATATTTAAGATACATTTAAGACTTTGAAAGTTTAAAATGTTTACAAATTTAAATTCAAATTAAGTGCTTTGTGTTAGTGGCTTGAGTGTTTTGTGTGTGGGGGGTTTTAATTTGTTGATAAGAGTAAGTAAGTAAGTAAGTAAGTAAGTAAGTAGGTAGGTAGGTAGGTAGGTAGGTAGGTAGGTAGGTAGGTAGGTAGGTAGGTAAGTAAGTAAGTAAGTAGGTAGGTAGGTAGGTAGGTAGGTAGGTAGGTAGGTAGGTAGGTAGGTAGGTAGATAGGTAGATAGGTAGGTAGGTAGGTAGGTAAGTAAGTAGGTTTATTAGTTTATCAGCATTTTTAAAATAGCAAAATACATAACTAAGAGATTTATACATCTGTACAACATACAATAATATTACAAAGTGCAAAAGTGATTATTGATTAGTGGGGAAAGGGTGGCGAAAGAACTATAAGTTATCGAGGTCAGCCAACCTCTCAGGGTTGTTACTATTATAATTAATTAATTAATTAATGCGGATGTAGCAGGTAATTAAAAATTATCAGATTTTGCATTTAAGACGAATGAAAATGAATTATTATAGGAATGTGAATACGAATACTATTGAATATTATAGTTTATAATAAAATAATGTTCAATAATGGGAAAGAATGCAAGAATAAATGAACGTAACTCTGCAAATGCACTGAAAGTGTCTTCTTTGAAATAATATTTGACGTTAGAGACAAATCAACTGTCAGCACACATATAAGTGTAATGGGTGGTTCACATTCATACAATAACTGCGCTAATAAAAACTAGACCAAATTTTCACACCATAGCTTGGCAAGCTGGTTAATGTATAATTTGATGCTATTAATATTACGCGTTTACATTACGCTTGTGTAAATCTGGTCATGCAATCCTAATTATCGACTTCTTATCGTTTTCTCTATAAGCAGATTAATCATAATGAATGAAGAAACACCTGCTAACAGAATGTTAATGTTCTGTTGTTGTGTGAATAATAATGCAAGGCCTCCGACGGGCGTCAGGTAATTACAAAAAATATATAAATAAATTAATGGCGCTGATGCAACCATTGCGCATGCGTGAAATTATTCTATAGAATCACAACAAGTCAACAAGATTTAGGTGATTTCGTAATATCCATATTTTAATATTTAAAGAAAAAACGGACGATTGGTTAGACTCAATCTCATTTTAATTTACTGTCCAAAATATACATTTTCTTGCCTATAAAAGTTAGCAGTTGTTTCTTGTATTTGAATAATTAGCTTATTATTCACTGCACGGAAATTTTTTGCAACACAATTTAACACTTCCTTTTTTTCCTTTGATTTACATGGCGTAGGTGACGTCATATTAATGGCGCCTTCGGAACAGTATTGCGGGAGGTTTAAAATAAAAACAAACAAAATTCCTTTTAATGTGTGCATAAAATTGTCACTAAACGAGCTAAATTTTAAATTACTGTATCTTGTTAATAAGATCAAAAAAACGTTTTTGGTTAGTGAGTGGTGCACCCTGGAGGGTGAGCCAGGGACATTTTACCAATTGGTGAAAAGATTTTAAACTATTAAAGATTTTCTTTTCTAGTTACATAAGTCTTTCTAGCAGGTAAGCGAAATGCTAAGTAAAATAAATTTTCATGGAAAGTTTTTGGGACATAATTTAACATTGCCTTTTCTTCTCCTGATTTACCGTTGCGTAGTGACGCATGTAATGGCGCCATCGGAACAATACTGCGAGAGATTTACAATGAAAACAAACAGAAAATCCTTTCGCTGCGAGTAAGATATATGTATAAAATTGCTAAAAAAAGTAATATAATTTTTCAACGCGATTTTTCTGAAACCTACTTCAGGTGCCCCTTTTCTTGTCCTTTAACCTTTAAAGTGTAAAATCAGTCGTTGTGATAACTTTAAGTAGACTTGCAGTTCATACTTGTGATGAACATTTCGCACAGAATCAAACTATTTTATCCACATTTTTATGCTGTGCTTATGAAACACTATGATAAGTAAATATTTCATAAGACAATTTGTAAATACTAAATTTCTATATTTGAGAATCTCCTATAAGTTTTTTTGCGTTGTGTTTTGGCAATTCGTGGGCATTAAAGAATGGCACGGGTCCCAAGTAATCATATAAACATTCTTGGAAAATTTTGTATTAATTGCTGTAAGGTAGTGTAATTTTTTAAGGCGATTTTTCTGAAACCTACTTCAGGTGCCCCTTTTCTTGTCCTTTTGAGTTTTGAAACGTGAAAGTATTACAGAAAAACGTACTATTTCGTTTACGTGTCATATCAATAGGCCTGAGAGAAGAGTTGGAATCCATGCTGTCAAAGACTCCTGGCGTCAGATCCGGTCTGTCTTTTATGTAATATTCTTCTCCTGTTAATTCTTCTAGCGCGCGAAGTAGAAATGCCATTGTGACGTCATCACCTTTAACATCGCCGACATTCTGTAAAAGCAGTACAACTTGTGTCAGTAATCTATACTCTTATATTAATATTCTTGGTATATATATATATATATATATAAGATTCGAGGCTACAGCCCGGACGAGGGCACCATTTGCGGCGATCTATATACCAAACGAAAGGTCTCGATCTAGTGTCGTGCCATTGATGGTTTATTTTTCGAATCGGGCCCACCGGGAGGAACGGGTGGCGAAAAACCTCCAAAAATGGCCCTTTTTCGGCCGTTTTTTGCAAAAGTTATACGGCTGAGATGTAGAGAACGGGAACGGGCCGAGGGGGGTGCTGGGTATGGATAGATAGCCCGTTCAGCGGTGGGTGTAGTAGGCATATTCAGAGTTCCCGAGAGGGCCAGGGCGCCCCGCAACGGGCATTTTCCCGGACCCAACTCGCGATTTTTTCGAAATTTTGACCAAACAGCCTGCGGGAAAAACGTTCTAGCGTCGCCCGGTGGGACTCTAGGAAGGAGATATGGGGTTCTTTACAAAGAGGAAGAACGGGGCTACACGATGATGTGGGCTATATGTTAGGGCAGGTCCACCGAGAGAAGTACCGACCAGTTAATTAGGAGTTCTATTTTCGGCAATTTTCGCTTAGAAAATTGCTGACGCAATGCCATTGTTGTGACGTAATCCATTATACTCTGCTTATAACTTTAATTCAGCAAAAAGCTGCAGGTTTTACGTTAGTTAAACGAACAGTAGGCATGATGTTACGGGCTTTGTGTTATAAATGAGGACTAGGTAGGATGTTCGCATATTATTGATTACACGTGGTTTTTTACGCAAAATTTTTTGCGGGGCCTTTGCTTGTAATATATAGATATAATACATATAATAATCTTTATTTGTCATTAAAATGCATTGATAATCACTGATAAAAACTTTACAGAGATGATCAATCAGTGTTAGTTAATAAAAACTTATACTGCTAAAGGTAAATGCGTCAGTGCAATCTAAACTACTGTGTAGTAATGGAAAGTAACGACGAATAAAATCAAACATATTTACAACTATGCACTAAAAAATGAAAAAATTATGATTTAATTAATATGGCCGTGGATATATGAATTCTGAATTAGTGTGTATGTTGTCGTACTGGTGTGATGGTATTTCATATCTGGTTAATATTAGTGTTTTTAATTTTATTTTAAATGCTGATAGGGACTTGATTTGTTTATCCTGTAATGGCAGAGAATTCCAAAGTAGAATTGCTTGTGTGATTACAGAGTTCGTTCGATAGTGGGTATTTGTCCTAATTTGTTTTAGATTGCTTGTTCTGGAATTAACGATAGGATTTGGAAAAAAGGTAAATCTGTTATTCTGGAATGGTTTGCTGATGTTGTTAATGTATTTAAATATAAAAAGCAGAGTAAAATATTCTTTGTGTGCTTCAATGATTGGGAATTTTAAAGTTTTTCTCAGGTTAGTTGTTGAAGCTTTAAATTTTTGTCTACCTGCCTTATGTTTGTATTTTGATGCACGAACATCCCACGTAGTTGCCAATTTAAACCAACAATCAGTTTCTTATTTGAGAATAGAACGGAACAGAGAAAAACAGATTTGAACCAGGGGTCATTCTGGGTCAACAACGACGCCGACGTGACAACTTGATGTCAGCTTCATGTCAATCAATCAAATCAAATCAATCAATCAATCAATCAATCAATCAATCAATCAATTTATTTCACTCCTGCAATACATATACAATACATCAACATACAATATTATTGAAACAAAAATCCCTCCTGTTCAGTGAAGGATCCTGGCTTGCAGAGAGTGCATTTAAAATGGACAATAGTGGAACAACAGTACTGAATCAAACATGAAATTAGATAACAATGTACTACCAACTCATTGTCTTTTAGAATGTTTCTAAGAAGCAATTGTCACCTATTACCATTGTTTTCAAATTATGAGATAACTAAAGATAAGACAGAATCACAGAAATTGCTTTCACATATATGCTTATTGCTGCAAATTTTTTAAACTTCCATTTATGCACAATGAAGCCGATTTCAGGTTTGAACTTAATATTCTAGTTCTCATTTTTTATTTTCAGTATTACCATATTAAATTTTCTTAAACATTTTTTATCTTTTTGATGGTGTAACTTCCCAGCAATTCTACCCAGCAATAATAAAAAAATATGCACGGATTTTAAATTTATAAAAGATTTTCTGTCTACAAATATTCCTATATCTGATGATGTTACGTGTGGGAACAATAGTCACCAGGTAGCTTACATAGGATAAAGGTTTTTAAATTTAGTAATATCTTTCAGGCTTGACAGGGCCTATTTCAAGGGGGGGGGGGGAGTGGGGATACTTCCCCGGGACCTCACCCTCAAGAGGGGCCTCGCGCCGAGGTAACTTTTTTTGCTTTATGGGAACATACTGCCTCTTCTCTCTTGCCGCACGCGCGCCGTTTGCCTTGTGCGGCTCGGTGCCGATGTTCAGCTGTTTTCAATTTCGGAATTCTAACACCAGCTTATACGGAAGTGAGAATACGGTATTACTTATTGCAAACATGTTGTTTTTGATTTGACTATTTGACAAATATTAAGGACTGATCTTGAGAATAAAGCAGTTTTTCTTTCAATTGTTCCGTCCTTTAACAACTGTATAACTCCATATTTTCTCTTCGAAAATGCTTCTCCGGCATTCTAGCAGTTCAAAAATTTTCTGGGCGCCAGCCATGGTAGCGCCCGCCCCCCTGCTGGGGCCTCATATACCCCACTTCCGCGGGCCTCGCCTTAGGCTGAAATAGGCTCTGCTTGAAAGTATGGAGGGCAGTCAGTTTATACTATTTTCATACTTGCAGGTCACATCATGATTTTTCCAATAGTTATCATTGGAGCAATGATTGTGTCTACGTGTTACTTTTACACGACAAAACTAAATGAGCATGCCATAAGGTTTTTCAATATAAAGAAGAAAAATCAGAGCAAGTTATTGCACAACACTGCAAAACCAAAATATATTGTGCCCAACTTTGTTCACTTTGTTCGGTTTGAGCAACCGCATGTCACGTTTGTTGAAATGCTGTGTATCAAATCTGCCTTGGTGAACATTAAACCTGAACAACTTTTCATTCACTGTGACACTCCACCAACCGGAGAGTTCTGGGAACAGCTAAAGAACCAGAGAACCATTAAAGTTATTCCACGTGAAAAACCAAAAAGCATATTTGGTCGTAGCATAAAAGTCATTCATCACGCTTCAGATGTGGCACGCATGGAAATCCTGATGGAATATGGAGGTATCTATCTCGACAATGATGTTTATGTTGTTCGATCCTTTGACATTTTCAGAGAGCACAGTTTCACTGTAGGAGGATGGACAAGAGAGAAAGTAGAAAACACAATGGGAAATCAGATTCAAGTCAGTGCAAGGCAAGCACCCTTTTTGCTAAAATACTATGATATGTATCACCGCTTTAATGATTCACTGTGGTATTTTAATGCTGGAGAACTTCCAGTTAGGGAGCTACTGGAGAAAAACCCATTCATGGCACATTGGGTACCAGATGATGTATTTGGCGTATCGACAGGACTTATTTTTGATATATTTACAAAAAAGGTCGATTGGCAGTATAAGTGGTATGCCGTACATCTTATGTATGGACACAGACATTATTTAACAAAGGATGGGCCGAAAGAACACACTCCAGAGAACATCAAAAAGTTGGACACTACCTTCGGTCAGATGGCAAGACTCATTTACTACGGAACTGAACAGTTTGTTGATTAAGATTAGTCATGTATATGGCTTCTGAAATATGGCTTCTGAGGTGAAAGTTTTTTCAATATATATTTCAAAGCCCCATATAAGTTAACTCTGGCACTCTACAAAAGAAGTTTGTGTGCGTGTGCGTGCGTGCGTGCGTGCGTGTGTCTGTGTGTGTGTGTGTGTGTGCGTACGTGCGTGCGTGCGTGTGTGTGTGCATGAGTGCGTGCGTGCGTGTATGTGTGTATGCGTGCGTGCGTGTATGTTTGTGTGTGACACTTCTTGCATCATATTCTTGGATGTGATAAAATATACACTTAGTGTGTGCGCTTAAAACATAAATTATTTCATAATGGACGTCTTTCATCCCCTAGAAATAAGCTCTGTGACTGTAAGTGAAGTACAACAGCTTAATTTTTCACAGTTGTCTCTCCATGAGGAAGTTGCAGTTAAGAAAAGAGACCGTTCAACACCTACAACTACATATCACTACAACATTAAAATTACATATGTTTGTTACGTTTTACACTGTATTAAAACAATGGCACCCCACTAATTTTAGCTACGAGCTGCTACTGGACTTGTAACTGATATCACGAATAATCATCTGACGAAACACTGAACCGCTAGGGTTGCGTTAGTCTACAGATAAGTGTGAACTCCTCTTAACAAGAGAAAAGCCTTGGGTGAGATGAAACGATCCAAGAGTAATCTTCCTGGTAGTCATCCATCCATTTACTCTCCAAACTCAGTGATGCTTTCCTTTGGTCCCTTAAGAGCTAAGACACACCGTGATAATACAGTTCTTCATGTCAATACGTGTAGAGTGTATAACTTACTTTTACAAAATAAAGGATATGTTAGCCTCAGGTGTTGTGTATACTAACATTAATCTACTGATTTAGACAGGTACTTAAGGTAAGAAAACACAGGTGTGTAGTTTATAAGCCAATATAAATCAGTTAATTTACACGTAAATTAACATTCATTTTATTATTTTTAATTACCTTTGTAGCTTTAGTTTAAACATAATTTATTTAGGATTCGATCAGACAGTTTGAACAACATGATTTAGGATCCTCACCACAACAGATTATATACACTATTTACAAGAACATTTACAGTAAGAATAGACTATACTTAGTTTTTAGTATACTTTAGTATACTAAAGTTTTACTACAGTGATACATTAGACATTAGTAAAAAATGACGGTTAGTAAATATATATGTACGATTATTTAAGACTGATGCATTTCATATCAGATAGAAACTACTGGAAGCGTTTAGTACGTAATATAAAGTCATGTATGCATTGGAATATTTTACAGTTAGCAACATAGTTAAATTCATCTTTCCCAATAATAACAACTTCAACAGATCATTAGTTCCTAAGGCAGCTAGGTTTAGGCTGCTCTGCCTATCATCTGCGTATTTAAGCTTTCTATTTCTATTCAAAATACATTTATTTCTACAGTAGCTTTACCGATGTAAGTTGTACAATAGATTTCTGAATTAAGTAGCAACATCGTACATTACAATTTACAACTTATACTTTACATGGGCTTATAGGCTTATGTACATCGAGAATCATTTCTGTTATCGTATCTATTGTACGGGTTTTGTAAATTTTATTTAAGTATTAACTAATGAACTAGTCGTATTATTGAATTAACCATTTTGAGTTATTACATACCCGAACTAACTAATTGTATATTTCATCACTGCACATAGTGGAAATATTGTGATCAGTAATAGTTACTGTGTTGTAAATCCACTTAGAATGAATTAAAATTTATGTACATAATAGTACATGTACATATAAGTTTGACGTATGTAAAGTTTATGTACATATATATAAGTTTGACAAACATTCCAGTCCAAAAACACGAAAGCAGAAGATATTCAACATTTATAGGTTGATAAAGAAGCAGATAATCATCAATTATGCTGTCATAATCATGAGAGGTGAGTGATTGTGACGAAATTTTGGTCTAAGGACTTCAAACAAAATATGTAAATTGTTTAAACTCTACGGAGATCGTTACCTGATTAATTGTTAATAGGCAGTCTAGTGATTGCTGGATCTAACCTCAGTGTCCAATCACCAAACTTAAATTAACGCAAAACAGTATCAGATTACTATAAAGAAATCAATACTTTTGTAGGCTTATTGAAATTAAAGCTGCGTTCACATCATGAAATCTAAAAGATGTAAATGACAGGGAAATTTGTTGTATGATAGCAAAATAAAGCTTTAACACTGACAAAACGGTTTCTAATCAGAATTACAATTTATGAACAATACACAGGGTGTGCACAAAGTAAAGCCCCACTCCCAGGGTAATGAAGGGATAGTAAGAAGCCAGGTTAGTGGGAGGGGCCCCAGATCAGCAGGAGGTGTCTTTTTACTAACAAGTTCCAAACTTCACTTCAAGAAGTTAATGATCGACGTGTGGCAAACAGTTAATGTTCCTCTAGATACTAGAAAATGTAGCAATGATACGTCTTACCGGCAACTTCGGTTCTGCACAGAATAAGTCTGACTCTGTATACATCAACACTATGGCAAATGACTGTCTGTCTCGTACCAAAATATGCACGCTAGATTGACGTATATGGGATAGCTGACTTTGACAGGGGGTCTAGTCTACCAACATCACCAGCTACAGCTACACCAAGCTAACCATCAAAGGCTAACTATTTCATATTGTTACCAACATTTATTCGCTGCTTTTTATTAACATGGCTGCTTTTAACATCCAAAGGTAAGCAGCTCTCTACCTGAACTAACTTTTCTAGGTCACTGTTCTGGCTTCCACTCACTATACATGTACACTGTCAATGTGTATCTGTATGGCATATCTAAAATTACATCTCCATGCAAATGTGCAAAACAAGTGAAGTTTATACGAGGAAACATATATCTTGGTTTCAACATATTGAATATTCATTCATGATGATCATCCATTCTGTAATTCAATCACTAACAGGAAGTTAGTTGGTACAAAGGAAAATAAAGGTTTGGGTTATTCACTACAG